>JAVTVY010055109.1:0-30511 GCA_036873755.1 Hanleya hanleyi
TTGCAAACGTACACCGGTCATTTTCAACATGGCGTCCCATGACAGACCGGGTGAGGTATAATAGTGAGCCGGGCCGAGATGATAATAGTTCATGCAAATATCGCGAAAATTTTCGAATACATCGGCTAGTAGCAAGACATCGGATTTCAGGTAGAGGTCGTGGTAATGCCCTAGAGTTTGAATTCCAAACTCCGACCATACCGACTGCGCGTGGGCATAGTCTTGGTCGGAAATAGGCTCTTCGCGGAGATCGTTGTAAAACGCTTCTTTGGGAGGGAGTTGGCGTTCCGAAAATTTACTTTCGGCGGACATATAGCCGTAGGGGTAGACTCCCTTTCTCAACATTTTACGCCGAAGGCTAGGGTTCGGGAAATGTTAGCCGAGCCGGTGAAATTTTCCAGCGCCTTCCTTAGACATGTTTTCGACTAGAGTTTCGAGGGAGGCATTGAGAAACTGTAGGGAATCGAGGAACCTTAAATTACCCAGAGAGAAGGAGATGTATTTCTGCATATTATTCGGGATGCACGTTATTTTCAAACCTTTGAATTTTCCCATGACGCTGCAGATGAGATGGCCGTCATAGCCCTTAGAGTTATGCAAAACGACGGGTATAAAAAACTGGCGTTTTTCTCGCTTGGTAGACCTCCTGAACCTATACTGTAAGTTGCAGTGATTGTGAGCGGGACCCCTGTATTTCCCCGTCAAGTGGCAGTGATCGCGTACCCTGTCGGCGCCTAGTTCTTTGTCGCAGATATGACAATGCGTCGCCGCTTTAAAGGAGTTTTCCTCCTCCCGGGTTATCTGCATAGGTTTGATACACTCTAATATATCGCAGATTCGTTTATCTTCTTCTACGAGTTTTTCCAGAAAGGTTTCTACGACATCGGGACCCCTATATACCACAGCGGGCTTACTGCGTTCGGGCATTGTACTCACTACGGTATAACAAAACCCTGACGGTTCGTGACGCTCGTATTTGGTGGTAGCCCCGGATTCGGAGTGAATTTTACGCGTAAAACATTCGAAGTCGGCGTAAATGATAAACGGAACGCGTAACTGTTTCTTGATATTTTTGAATTCCAACCACTGCTCTTCGGGGGTTTCCGGCAGTCTGATTCGCTGCGGCCCGTGTCGAGAACAGTGAGGAATGTGATCGTTTAGCAACTGTCGAGTAGAAAACCCGTGCAAACAATAATTGCAGTAGAATTGAGCATGCTCATGTTTCGTACGATCCCCCAACAATCGGCTCATGTTCTTGATCAAGCAGAAATGTCTCTTCTCATCTTTAGAGATGAGTAAAAGATCGACGTGTCTATCGGACTTTTGTTCGCTTATATGCAGGGGAAAAACCCCTTGGTCGTAACCGAACACGCTCACGGAGATATCGTTACGAGCTTCGAACTTCGATATTTGAGATAGAGGGATAGGAAAATCGATTCCGTCGATGTTTAACTCGTTCAAGTACGGTTTATAACATTGAATGCGATTCGCGTGACGCTTCGCGGGGTGTAAGGCTGCTAGAATTGACCAGAGAAAGCAAAACTGATCGGTGTTCTGCGGGTTGACAATGGCCATCTTTTTACGCAGATGATGCGGTGTGGGGATATAGCTACTGCCTTGAAAGGGCACGTATTGAGCGATGTGAACCCGTAGGTGAATAATTTCGTCCAAGACCCACCCGCTCCCCTCTCGCTGATACTCCTAGAAGCTAGAATGTATTTTTTGGAAGGCCTCGGCGAGCTGCTGTTCGAGCTGGGATATGTTCGTGCTAACGAAATTGAAACTTCTGAACATGGGTTCGGAGTAAATGGCCTCACCCTCGCCGTTCGTTCGAGCGAGGCGGAGTTGTAGGGATACATACCACTTGATCCCGCGTTGCTCGTTCAACGTTGCCGTCAACTGTTGACGAACTGCGTTTTCGTTGCTATTAAAAAAATGAAGAATGTCTGAACTGGTTGTTCTAGTAGGTGTGATAATGTGGGTGTGCAGAGTTCCGTTCAGCGCAGATGACGTCGACGATTTCGCTCCACCCGACTGTTTACCGTGGCAGCTGTTGCAATGTTGTGGGTGACTGGTGTAAAATCGCTCGGGTAGTGGCCGATGGCAGGCAGAACACTCACGACCCCGGCTGGAACACTCCTCGCAGAACTGTTTTCCGGGTAACATGCACTTAAATCTCCCGCACCAGTTGCATTTGGCCAGTCGAGCTGGTTGACCTGAAGATATAATGAAATATATATTTTCAACCGTGGTGTAATTGTCCGGTTAATTCGCCCTTAAGCTCAGATTGAATACAATGATGAACTGTCGAGTCGCTTTGGTGGATAGATCATGGGATTTTGCTCGGTTATAGTGGCCGTGTGTTCATGTCATCCAAGTTGTCACATAAACAGGTACAATAAAAGCGTACCTGAGATACAACACATATCACGAATTGTTAAAATAGGTTAACCAGAAGGCTATACTGTGAAGCAATGTGACTGTCAGTATATCGGCAACTCTTCCCACTTCCCTTATATGTGCTGTAATATTGCCATAAACTTAAAGAGTCGACCTTCATATTCGTTTCTCTTCTATTCCGACGGAGATACAGTGAAGTAATTTACCCGTAGTTTGTCCTGGACGAAGTTCTGAACCATCGGACGACGAACACGATGCCACCGGAAGTTGATCTGTTCAAAATAAATATATAGCTTAGAATGGCGAAACATATCATTGATGATCAACATTTAGTAAGTGGGGTAATATAGTTGGTTATAACGTTACCGGAATGATTCCTTTAAATGGTGAATATTTCACTTACCGTTTTTCCTCGAATATTTCACCCCGTCATTCTCGGTCGTTTCCGCTTGTCTTTTCCTCGAGTGGATACGCTGATGTTCTTTTAGTTTATCCAGACGGGCGAAAGTTTTATCGCACACAGTACATAGCAGAGAATGACCGCGGTGTATCCTTAGTTTATGTTGTAACATACATCTCCTATTAGTGAAGGTTTTGGAGCACAGATCGCACTGGATTCTTGTATTGGGAACGAGAGGAGTAAAGGAATCCAGACGTGAATAATCCATGTTGTTCGCTGAAATAATGAGATGATAATGACGTATGACTCTCAAACCACCGTATAAATATATATTAAATATTATGGCATAAATAACCGACATTCTTCATTCTATATATAAGATGATAATGAAAGGTGACGTAATCAACGCGGTCTATAGAAGTCATATCGGGATAAGTAAGTAAACAGAGCGTATTTCGACGCCTGATAGCGGCGAAAGTTACCGAAATTCGATGAATTCGTACAGGAGCTTTAAGGTAGACCCCTACACGAGGAATACAACGCCGCAAACCGTGAGCCCGTGTGTCGCTTAGTTCTCGAGAAATCACCCAATCACGTGACATTCATTATCGTCTAATTGCGGCGAAAGTTATCGTCGGACGATAAAATTCTATAGGACCTTTATCGTAGACCTATATGAGAGGAAAACAGCGCCGTAAGCCGCGAGTCTCTATCATTCTTAGTTCTCGAGATATCGCCATCGGTAATTTATAGAAAATTCGACGAAAATCGGCAGTCAAAAAAAAAAAAAAAAAAAAAAAAAATCGAAAAATTGTTTTGGTCGAAAACGAAATTTCTAGGCTTTAGGCGTATAATTACGGATTCTGTCTATGTATCGAGAATATCTTAATGAACTTTAAGGGGAAGCATAGTCGTCTCAGCTCAGTGAACCGACCAGTCGTGCGTGACGAAGTATATATTAAACATCGCCGGTTGCCCTCGGGCTACAACCACTCGTGCGTGACGAAGTGTATCCTTGTAAAACTCATTATATCTTATATATCTAGTCGTAATTCGCTTGACTGCTTAGGTCGCATTGAGAATGGTGTCATACACGTCCTGATCATGATTAAAGCGTGTTTGGACTTGCATATATATAGTCCGCTTGATAAGTACGGTACGGAGAACTAGTATAATACCACCTAGTTGGCTGACCTGTTTCGCATCAGTGTGCTCGGTTGATTGAACTGGGTCACGGTTTATGCATCTCTGTATAATAAAGACTGATGTATGCGCAGTTGTACTGAGACATTGCCGTTTGCGGACCTATCTAAATATATGATCATATTGTGAAATAACTTAGCAATTATCCTATATAGAGGAGAGTGTTACTCGACGTGGACGTTACCTCAGTCTTCAAAGACTCCTGCATACTGCTGGTATTGACTATTTGTCATCCGGATGTAATATCACAAAATGGATAGGTTGGTGGTATATATGCCGAGATTACTGGAAGTAAAAATGTCTTACCTTGTGGTGCACCTTCGTCTAGTTGTGGCTTCGGTCAATGTGCTTACAGCGGGTGAGTATGTGTTTACAGTTATAAACACCAATAGTTGCATATCCCGTAATGAAACCCGACCCTCAAAATGGTTCCTTTATACACTAGCTCCGAGGAAATCACGTGTACCCCGCGTGAAAGAAATTTTCCACGATGTCATCGCCTAAAACATATGGACTTTTCCATCACGTCACAGTTGCATGGACCAATCGGTGATTACATCCTCGGGCTGTCCGCGTTTCCTAAATAGCCGAGTCAACAAAATCTTGAATTAACCGCTGTCTTTCATTAGTCACGCACCACCGCGCAAAATAGTCACGCTCCATCGCTAACTATAAGCAAAGGCCCGCTGGACAGATATAGAACACCGCAAACACGCTATAGTCACGGTTCGGCGAACACCGCACCTCTAGGTTATAAACAGAGCTCTATAAATAGACGATGAACACCGCACCAAAAAAACCCCAGCGCCTCGGGCTATTTCCGCTTCGTATATAGTCGACACCGCTTTCATTAGTCATGGTCCGCTGAATAGATATGGAACGCCGCCTGCTTTCATTAGTCACGCTCCACCGATCTACTTCATCGGCTTCCCGGCTTCCCTGTTTTTAATTGCTTTAAATTCGTTTTTTGTCCCAGAACTGTCCTCGTATATTGATCTACACTTCAGATCAGCTTAAACTTCCAATTAGTGAACAGTGTTTACGCGCCGTTAGCGCGCCAACGTGCTGGCCTAATCACCATGACTTATTACACCCCACCATGATGTGACCGTTGCCGCCACGTGCCGGTAGAATATAGTCCGGTCAAACCACTGAACCATTGTGAGCATGTCGGCGGTAAACAAAGGCTCCCCGTTGGCTGATTGCGCGCTAACAGCCTTCGCGGCTTAACACTGAATTGTTTTCAAAGAGTTCCCCTCTAGCGGTGTACGGCAAGAACACAATCTATTCTACAGTTTAAATCACTGGCTAAGTAATTAAACAAATATATAGAATATTTGACTTCAATAAGAATGCTGTAAATGATTATCTATTATTTTTTGTTTGCGCTCCAAGGAAACTCGGCCGTCTTGTGAACATTCGGTTGAGACTACGAATAATCTTCATTACCAAAAGTTTCCCCAAAGATAAATATATTATCAGAATTCAAGGGCGGATCCAGCCAAAAATCATAGGGGGGGTCGACTATCACAGCCCAACAGGCGAGGGTCCAGGGGCCGCCTAGGCCCCGGAAGCTCCGGGGTCCTAGATCGCCGGAGATGCGTTCTGAGCGTTTTCCCGGAAATAAAACTGATCATAATGTATGCAGATTTATGGTTCTATTTTCACGATTTTCCCGCAATTATAAGCACGCATCGATATTGAAAAAATCGCACCTCATGCCTGCATCCATTTGACTGTCTAGTTATATTTAAAACATACAAAACGATGGCATTTAGTTCATGGAAGGGAAACCAAGATGCCTACCGATACGGTTCATTCACAAAAAGATAAAACAAGGAAATCCTCATAGCCCAACAGGCGAGAGTCCAGGGGCCGCCTAGGCCCCGGAAGCTCCGAATTTCTAGATTTCCGGAGATGCGTTCTAAGCATTTTCCAGGAAATAAATTTGAACATAATGTATGTAGATTGATGGTTCTATTTTCACGTTTGTTTCTCATTTATAAGCACGCATCGATATTGAAAAAATCATACTTCATGCCTGAATCCATTTGACTTTCTAGTTATAATTTAACAGATAAAAAAACGATGACTTTTACATCATGGAACATTAGAACCAATATGATACCGATTCATTTACACAAAGCTAAAATAAGCGGTCCTCACAGCCTGACAGGCGAGGGTCCAGGGGCCGCCTAGGCCCCGGGAGCTCCGGGGTTCCAGGTTGCGGGAGATGCGTTTTACGCGTTTTCCCGGAAATAAATCTGAACACAATGTAGATAGATTTATTGTTCTATTTTCACATTTGTTTCGCATAAACATGCATCGATATCAGTGAAGAATATGCCTGACACCATTTGACTTCCTGGTTTAACACAAACAAAACAGGCCTATAACACACCACTACACGTGGTGCGCTCGCGGCGATAATATCTGATTTTAGATACATATTGAAACTCCAACTTAAATAGTACACTCACAAACTACATGAATAGATGATGGTCTGTTTAATACACATATAGATACTCTAATTACATAATCCACATTCATTTAATTTACATATCGACAATTCAAGATATTATTTCTACGTGGAATCCCAGGGTTGGCTGATCCTTCCAAAAAAAAAAAATTTTTTAGGTTTCATGGGGGGGGTCCGGACCCCCCTGACCCCCCCGTAGATCCGCCCTTGGAATTCATAAAACGTTGGTGTGTGCAAATTGCGAAGGCCGCCTCCTCTTTCAGAACGGTCATTAAAACGGTTGAACGTAACATTTCAAATGAATACAGCTTCGTATAAATTCAGACACGCGGGCGAGTCGAGGTCATAATCGGGGCAACATGCAGTGCTCGGTCAGACTAGTTGTCTCTTTGGCTTGTCTTGTTACAACCGCCTAACCAAAATATACACAGAAACTCAAAAGATCAATTAGCCCCTTACAGAGAATGACAAATACTCCAATTGTATATGCTCTTTATTCGTTACCGCCCGACTGTTAAAGGTTGCACACGAAACTTCCGATGAGAAAATAAGAATTAACATTTATGGCCCACGCATTCATCGTTCCAGCTAAATAACAAAAAAAGAAACAATAACAGAGATTTCTACATAAACAATAAGTTAATGCCATTTCATTTCTTTTCAAATGAGACACAGACGCGCATTTTGTTGGACGAAAGCGGGATATCGCTTTACCCCGTCAGAGAGAGAATGCACTGTTATGTTTATATTCTCCACTTGTTTACGCCAAACTTAACGAGATGATTAATCTTTACAGTGTTGTTTTCTTGCTGACAATATAACATCCGTTATACTGTTCGACAGGAAGTATACATTAACACATTTGAAATGTTGGTTTTGATGTCGGGGATGGAGGGAGGGACTTCAGCTATAAATAATGTGGGTCCACTGTTCGTTTTACCATTCTCTTTTATACACTGCATAATCCGGTAGTAAAATCCCGGGCATTTACTCTTGAATGGTCAAAATTAACACAATTTGCAAGAATTTTGAATATATAAAAATGAATGACTTGAACTTGCGCATCTGTATGAGAAGCGGCCGTAAGATGAAACTTCCAATAAACAAATACCTATTCTTTAATACCAGAAAGCTATTCCGTGAGACGCGCAAGTCTGGGTCAACTTTGAAACAAATTACAATCCATTTTGCAAGCAGTGTTTATGATTAAAATAAATCTTAAATCTATTTCCTTTTAATAATTCGTGCCGATTAATGCCACGTGGACTCCCAACTGATTTTCTTGAGCTCTGTCGCGTGAACGATCGCTCGCTAACAAAGCAGCTTGCTTCCAGCCATTGTCTGACCGTGCTGATAGCGCGCGGCCTGTGTCCAATCATGTCGACGGACTACATTCAACAGAGTTAGAACAATGGCCAGCCGATAATCATGGGCATTGGCGCGCTATACCTTTGTGTTGGCGCACTTCGTTTGCGCGCCATTGGTGCGCTAACATTAACCTTTCAGCTGATCGGAAGTGTACTTTTTTAAATTGTTTTTTAATTTGTTTTTATATTTTTTAATTAATTTGTGTTTAATTATACGGCCCGCTGAGCGGACATGAAACACCATTGACCTACAACCGCTTGGACTATGATCGTGACACTATAAATAGACGAACACCGCGCGACTTCGACCTATTCACGACGTCACCTCGACCTACTTATGACGTCATCGGCTTCCCGGCTTCCCTGGTCTCGAACCGGCCAATTACATTCTACTTCGGGGCCTTCGCGCACATCGCCGGAAGTGACATCATATATAGTAAAATAGATGTTTAACGAAAATTTTGATTACTTTTCAAGTCTGCATAATACCTCCGTTGACCTAGCGTTAAAAAGAATTATCTGGAGATAATTTTCCCTGTTTATCTGGGCAGAGCATATGAAAAGTAGTTCGCTCATGTGCAACACTAAAGGAGTCGTTTGGTCGGATTCAAACTGAACCGTGCGTTGGTTGGTTTCCCCTGTACGTCATAGCAACTTAGTAAAGGTCAACTTCCGCTATTGGAGGCAGGGATGTTATTGAAGCCTGCGAAATGGAGCATGCGCTGTGGGGAGGTTGCACAAGTATATCTACATACTAAACTCAATATCTGGAAGACGGGGGTATCCCAGCAGCCTTTGCGGTGGTCCCTAACAACTGTGGCGTGGGCTAAAGCAAGGCATAGCGACGTATTCACTTAGCCCAGGCAGACCGCGCTTCTTGCCGTTAAATCATATTTCCTTGACGTTTGCGGCTGGTAATCGTTTGGAATCGATAATATATTATTAATAAGGTAACATTTAACAGCTGAAAGGATCAGCTGTGTGGTAAAGACTCCAGGAAAGGGTAATAAACAGCACAACAGTGATCTACAGGGCGCTAACCCAGCCGTTAAAATCCTGGGGTTAACACAGCGGCAACACCGTTATTGTCGGCATATAGCACGGATAATCTGTTTTAATTTCCCCCCATAAAGCTGTTAATTATCCATATTCAATGATTGACTTATTAAATGATTGACTAATTGATCATGAAATGGTAAATAACGACTAGCGAGAGTTTTGACTGATATCTTGTCTTTGCCTCACCTGGCAGAGTATCTGAATATTCGTAACTCATCGTGCTAGTTGTAAATATGGGATGAGATTGTCATGAAAGCTCAGTTTATATATAACCGAAGGAATTTTGCTAAAACAAGTATATATCTGCGTTATTTACCATTTCCTGATCATTAAGTCAATCATTAAATGTGGATAATTAACAGCTTTATAAAAGCAGAAGAACACAGACTATCCATAACGATGCAGGAATTTTGCTACAAGTATATACGGTATCTGCGTTATTTACCATTTCATGATCAATAAGTCAATCATTTAATAAGTCAATCATTGAATATGGATAATTAACAGCTTTATGGGGGGAAATTAAAACAGATTATCCGTGCTATATGCCGACAATAACGGTGTTGCCGCTGTGTTAACCCCAGGATTTTAACGGCTGGGTTAGCGCCCTGTAGACATGGTAGATCACTGTTGTGGGTTATTTAGAGCTGTTTGTTACCCTTTCCTGGAGTCTTTGCCACACAATTGATGCTTTCAGCTGTTAGATGTTACCTTATTAATAATATATTATCGATTCCAAACGATTACCAGCCGCAAACGTCAAGGAAATACGATTTAACGGCGAGAAGCGCGGTCTGCCTGGGCTAAGTGAATACGTCGCTATGCCTTGCTTTAGCCCACGCCACAGTTGTTAGGGGCTGCCGCAAAGGCTGCTGGGATACCCCCGTCTTCCAGACAAAGATACAAAGTACCGTATGATGTTTCTTCTAATTATTCAGATGGCAAAACTAAAATCTGCGGAGAGAAATGCTGCCAATATTCTACAAATTTTACTGGCTAAATTTTCAGTTCTTGGGATAAATAACATACCCATGTCACATTACTTAGCCTCAGTTGATATAAAGATTTTTTTTTTTCCTATTTCTATTGTCTAAAAATGCAACATTAGAAAGAGGAAATAGGGTAGGTAACTGAAATAACTACTCATAATATATGTATTTCCATGTTAGTAGGCCTATCCATAGTCTTGCATGCATTCTCTTTTATAACGACTGTTACTTTTCTTAGAATTTAGATTCTCTTCATTACGGTTTCTGACTGTGTGTGTTTCCTGTCAATATGTCATTATCCTTGTATAAACGTTTCTGATTTTGTTGGGAGTTATCTCCGCTTGACCAATGTACATCGTACAAAGGTTGCAATAAAATCGTATCGTATCGTATGCAGCAACCAACAGCATGGCCGCCATGCGTGGAGTGGCGTTGAACTTGAAGAGAAACACGATTTGTCCGGCCTTTTTGACGTGTATCAACTCCTATTTGACCTGCAGGACCACGCAGACATGTTTTATCAGATGCAAATCTATTATAGCTAGCGGATTACCACATAGGCTGGGAGTTTTGCGAGGTGAAAATGAAGAGTACATTTCGTCCCCGTTTTTCCTGGATAACAACAACAACGACAACGTCATGATAAAACAACAACAACAACAACTGGTCAACAATTAGCAGTATAGAGGAACACATGATGACGTCACTCCCCCGCTGTTTCCCCCTCTGAAAAGTCTACAATTAACATTGAAGTTAATGAGACATCATAAAAAAGTACGGGAGAAGTAAAGAATCCGAGCCAGGCGTAGTATTCTAGTGACGGCATTTCATTCATGCCAATTTATTCTCACGACCACGTGATCTCCTCTATTCCCATTGGTGGATTAAAACACATTCTAAAAAGGGCGATATTTTTTTGGGACCAGAGTAATAAATGGGGCTAGGATTTATTTTGGGGTATAAAAAGTTATAGCGTGAAATTTGGCGAAACTGCCTTACCGTACACTTCTGTATTATTGTCCCCTCTTCATTCATCCTGTACCGCAATTCCGTTTCCCTGCAGACGAATGTACATTTATTTGGCATTTATTTATTTTATTACACATGGGTTAGTACAAGGAAATACAGTACAAGTACATTACCGTTCAATGACACGGGGTAGGATCGAACACGCCAACCACACACTCTGGACCATAGGCTTCCGCTCTACCGACTGAGCTATGCAAGCACGACACGAGGGAATTTGTTCGGAAGATATATTTAAACCTCGCACAGGGTTTCCGAAAGCAATCACAAAGGGGTGAAACCATATATAGATCCGAAATTCTGATTGGATAGTGAACAGTTTGCACGCATGCGTATATGCATATGCATGACACAGCGCCCTAATTAGTAAGTTTATGAATATTCATGATGTACATTGTCGACAGCATACCGAGTGAGGAAGTTGGACTGTTCCAAGGAGTAGGGCTGTCAGGTTTTGACTTCTCTCCATTACATGCCGTTGTTATAAATTCAACGTCGATTGGGTTTATTTTTCAATATTACTATTGTTTTTTCCGAGAGAGAGAAAAATCTAAATGATTAATTTGGGGAGGAATTATTGCTGGTTAGCGAGGTATTCCGTTATAGACATCAAACACAAACGATGAGGAAAGTGGACATAAAAGACGTGATAATACTGAACGGTGGACATGATACAAGAAATCGGAGAAGGATGAATTCTGAACAGTTTTTATTGGCATACAGCATGATGAAAATTTATTCCAACAACATGGGTAAATTGCGAGTATGAACATTGGGAATGGTACAGGGTGAAGACAATCGCACAGGGAAATATTGTTTCGTTGATGGAACAGGACGTCACGGAGACGTAATACAGTATGTTGTATGGCGGTCGTGCACGCGAGTCATACGTTGTCCCCCTCAGTGCTGTATAGATGGGATAGTCCAAGTCTTTCGTTCCTGGCAGCCTGCGTACCTGAGAAAGGATATTGAGATTAAATGAATTAGCGGTCATTGTTTGAAGTCAGAAACGTGGGAGCAGGAAGGTTCCATTGGAGTGCTATCTGATGGAATTTTTGTAGCGGCCACAATAACAGATTGAATGTCATATCCAAAAGTGTAGTGTATTTTAAACCCTCCCCCCCCCCCCCCCAAACTTTGTGACCCTCCTCAATTGATATGCAAAACTGGAAACCGCATTCGGCTATCATTGGTGGAGTGATGTGTTTTCGTTTGAGCGGATGATCACGTGAGGTTCTTCTTTTGTGGCACCCTGTTGTTTGACCTGATTCGCTTGTTGTCAGGTGGATAAACTATGGGGCCGTGAAGATGGAAGCCATACGAGTGATAGAGCGGTTTTGAGAGCGGGCGAATTGTCAGTGAGTATTTATTGGCTGAAGGATTGTTGGGAGTGTTTGCAAGAAATGTTTCAATTCCAAGTGTTCACTACTAGTACTACCGCGAAATGTTGCAATTCGGCAGAGTAGACATGTATTTACGGTAAGGCAAGTCTGCGAAGACCATTTGCTGCAATGCCCTACATGGACATGCGGACAACAAAGGGTTTTTGAAAATGACATTTTTTGTGACGTTACGATCATTTTCATGAAAAATATAGACGGTACTCCCTTGCGGACAGGTTAGGGAATATTGGGGGAGGTCAAACGGTTGAATTTGTGGGAATTTTTGAAAATTTCATTCATAAATTCTAAGTAGGTCAAGTTCATTGATGGCTTACTATGACTGCGCCTGGCTCGAATACTTTACTCCTCCCTTTTCTCATACTTAGTTCTATATTTCAAAGCAAAAATTGTGTCCCGTCCAATCTGCCTCCAATATCTTACCCCCAGTTGAATTTCCGCTGGAGGCTAACAGATCAGCCAAATCTTTTGTTCTCTGTGATACCCGTGTTCCTCTATTGTTGAGCAGTAAACATTGGTTTGAGACATAAATACATCGAATACTTTGGTGGTCCACATAGAAATTGGAGATGGAAATTGGGGAGGGGGGAGGTGGGAGAGGGGTGTGACCTGTTTACTGGTGTAGCCAAGTTGACATGACTTCGTTCGTTCCTTTACTACGCCATGATGCCTCTCAATGAACGTGCATGTAAAGTCCGGGATCACACGGCTCTGGGGGTCGTTCGGCTCTATCCGGCAATAAAACAACCCCTCCCAGCTATCTGTCCATTTGTTTTATCAAATTCGGCAAAGAGTTTGATTGCCGTGAAGAGCTCATCTGTCTGCAATCAGTCTTCAAACATCAACGGTCGGTTGAATTCTCCGCCATTATCTTCATACGGCCGGTCACGTGGGCACGATACGTTGCTGATCACGTGACACGTACTAATATAATCATGGCGGAGAATTCAACCGACTGTTGATGTTTGAATACTGATTGCAGACGGATGAGCTATTCACGGCAATCAAACACTTTGCCGAACTCGATAAAAGAAATGGACAGATAGCTGGGAGGGGTTGTTTTATTGCCGGATAGAGCCGAACGACCCACGGATCTGTGTGATCCTGGAGTTCACACGTAAGCTCATTGAGAGGCATCATGGCGTAGTAAAGGTACGAACGAAGCCATGTCAACTTGGCTATGACCTGTGGGGTTTGTTCTGCAGTTATTCTGCAGGTTGGGGAAAATACACCACAAATCGATCTAGGTATTATATCTCTATCAGAGTATAGCCCTATGCCACTTTTAGTTTTTATATATTTATGGAAAATGCAGACATTCACTGTTCACATATAGCTGGCATGGATCTGTTAACAGATGGCTTAATCTTTCAGTAATTTCACAGAAAAACAATGCTTTGTTTCATCATTCTCAAAGAGAGCCGTGTCTACCCGCGGGAGACCAAAGCGACTCTCATGTAAACTGGTGACATTTTTGAATCTCCAATCTCAAAGCGAGGCAAGATGACATCACTCGCTCGACTGGGACTATTCTCCCGCGGGTAGACACGCAAAATGGTACATCTTCAGAAAATTTATGACCTAACCCAAAGATCACAAGATCATTATTGTTTAGCATCATCAGATAAACAAGAATAGTACGATCAGACAACATGCAGGCGAAAATACGGTATAATTGACGTAATTCGTTATTTTCCGCGTTTCAATGGTTGATCTTCGATGCAGAATCTAGGTCAACTAAATTTATGTCTGCTGCTTCAAACGAGTAGGCCATAAATAAAGTTCAACGTTCAGTTTTATTTTTTTAACAACGAAACTTGCATAATGATAGCAACAAAAGTACATATCATAGGGCGTGTGAACAGTACTATGTAGTGAATGAAGAACAGAAATGCTGCAACTGCCTTGCCCTGATCAAGTACATGTCACGCTAAGAACCTGGCATAGGTAATAAATTTTCCGAAGATGTACCGTCTTGCGGTAGACACGGCTCTCTTTGAGAATGGATCGGAACTGTGCGAACTACTTCCTGTATTAGATAACTCGCTTTCACGGCCAAGTACATACCGACAATAATTTGTTCGCGATTGATATGCTCCGAAACGGAAAGAGTTATTTTCCAATTGTATAGCCCACGTTATGTTTAGCAATTCGCTTCTAACTCGGCGGAGTCAGCAGGTCAATGACAAGCCGGATACAGACGGTGAAAATCATACGCCGCCTACTCACCCCCCAAATTTTGGGGGGATGGCTCCCATTTACACGCGAGACTCTTTCTCGCAGTAGGGAGTCTCGCGAGACGAGAACGTTGTTTCATGCGACTATTCACTTGAATCTACCATTTTAATATTTCCAGGATGAAAGCAGGGATTCATTCACGTCAGTTCTACGTACCGAATTTCGGTTCGTAGATTGAGTTTAAAAACTCAATATTCAGTTCAAAATTCATTTTTTTGAGTAAAAAATCAATATTTTTCACCAAAATATTTATACTCAATTCAAGGCTCGAAATTAGCAGTGCTCACATGCACAAATGAATGTATTTTTTCCACATGTTGAAAGAAGTGGACCACAAGTTTTGAGAAATTTTGATATACTGACGCTCCCGTCTCGGTTGGCATCGTGCCAATGTTAATGTACGAGCTTATGTGGTCTCTCAAATGGGGAGTGATACTGTAAGCTGTGTGGAAATTACGTGGATATGTCTATTTATGTCGCTTTGTTAATCAATTCCACGTTGGAAACAAGTTAAACTTGGGAAAGAAATTTCTTCTTGTAATTTATTTTTTTGTTGTATTCATTTGTTACTTGTATGAAATCAGACGTCCCTTTCCTCATCTGACTTGTAAAATGGGCTCTCCCAATGAATAATAATAACCGTGCGCGGATGGTTGGGTGGGCACACCTTCCTGTTGCTTCAATGCGAACAAGAACTTGATAATGTGAAGTCTAGCACTAATATCACTTGTCTTTTAGTTTATATAGCATCATGTAAGCATCCTGTCTGTGTCTTGTGCGCTGTCCTCAGTGTTTTGTAGGGTGTCTGGTGGGTGTCTGGTTCCATGCTGCTTCAAAGATTTCTTCTTTGAAGTAGCAGGAACACAACTGGGCTGGGAGTGCTTAGTTGGTTCGTCGTGATATAGCTGAAATATTGTTGAAAGCGACGTTAAATTCTATTCACTCACTCACTCACTTATATAACTGTTTAACTTGCATACATCGTCTCTGTCTCACTCGGTATTATGGACAACACGAGTAGACAAGGTCCACTGCCGGTGCAGGGATAAGGCCTTCGGAAACAACATTTTATGAGAGAACACGCACTCAGATAGTCTATGGTGGTGCTTCATTGATCTTACTCGGTTCGGTCCTTTGTTCCTATCCCCTATGTATTTCGCTTCCATTGTCTCATGGCACGTCCAGATTAAAATGTTTATATTATTCTGTCATCCGTATGGATGGATGTACTCAAAGCCCCCACCCCCCCCGCCCCCTCCCATCACCCTGTCTTTCAGTGCGAAGGTGAACAGAATGGCACACTCTATAGATAAACATTTCGTAATGTTTTTCAGAGGGAGCAAATTTATGGATCCGTCCAGTATAGGAATGGAGGATTTATCAATAAAACTGGAGCCTTTTGACCAAATGTGTGCATCACAGGTAAAAGATGAACCGTTGAGTCCTGAACATGTGTCTATTAAGGAGGAACTGGTGACCCAGACTGGAATGCCAACCGATTCTGTCCCATCTATAGTAACAATGAAAGAAGAATCGGGAGTCGGCCTTCATGCAGTTGACTGGCCACAATATCAAATTGTAATGGATGAATCTTTCAAACAAGCCGTAACGTGCATCTATATGTGTCATGACTTATATGATACATAAGCTGTAGCACACGTTTGTATGTTTGCATGTTTCGCATCTCCATATGACTCAATATACACATGTAAGCTTACCCTCTATTACGTGAGAAACTGCGCCCCATATAAATACGGTTTTTTAGTATGTGTCGCCTTTCTATTTTGCTGATGTTCACCTAGACTGTAGTTATATTTATCTTTCCAGGACTATGCGGACAATCCTTCTCACATCGAGCAGACTCAAATGACAGATTTTCATACCCCGACTAATAAACCTTTCCCTGTGGCACTGTACCAGGTCAACGCCGTGTGGAGAAGTACTACTGAGTTACACACCGAATGCAACCAAAATACCATCTTGAAACATTACCGGACAACACAGAACGCTACACAAAATAATGAAAAGCCGCATAAATGTTCATTATGTCCATATAGCTGTACCAAAAAATCAAATCTTGTTGAACACCAGAGAACTCACACTGGGGAAAAGCCTAATAAGTGTTCATTCTGTTCATATAGCTGTGCACAGAAAGGTTGTCTGAAGACACATGAAAGAACTCATACTGGTGAAAGGCCATATAAGTGTCCATTGTGCGCATATAGCTGTGCAGAGAAAAGTAATCTAGTGAAACACGAGAGAACTCACACTGGCGAAAAGCCGTATAAGTGTTCACTGTGTTCTTATAGCTGTGCAGCGAAGCGTAATCTAGTGAACCATGTGAAAACTCACACTGGCGAAAAGCCATACAAATGTTCATTATGTTCATATTGCTGTATATCGAAAAGTGGTATGAAGAAATACCAGAGAACTCACACTGGCGAAAAGCCATACAAATGTTCACTTTGCGCATATAGCTGTTCGCATGTAAGCAGCCTGGAGAAACACTGGAGAACTCACACTGGTGATAAACCATATAAGTGTTCATTCTGTTCATATACCTGTGCAGAGAAGTGTAATCTTGTGAGACGTGAAAACTCACACTGGCGAAAAGCCACACAAGTGTATATTTTGTCCATATAGGTGTTCACGGGAAAGCTCCCTGAAGACACACGAGAGAACCCGCACTGGCGAAAAGCTTTATAAGTGTTCATTTTGTTCGTGCATGGAAAAGTAATATAGCCAGGCATGAGAGAACTCACACTGTTTAACAGCCTAATAAATGTTCATTCTGTTCATATACAGGTGCAGAGAACTCACACTGGCGAAAAGCCACACAAGTGTGTACTTTGTGCATATAGGTGTTCACCGGAAAGCGCCCTGAAGAAACAAGAGAGAGCCCACTGTGAAAAGCATTATAAGTGTTCATTCTGTTCATATAGTTGTGCAGGGAAAGGTAATAAAGTGAGACACGAGAGAACTCACATTTGTGAAGCGTTGTGAGTGGTCATAGCTGTGCTGAAGAGACACACGAGAAATCACGCCGGCGAAAAACAAAACTAATGCTGAATATGTCTTTATAAATAAGCAGTATAAGTATGCAATGCGCTCATAAACCTGTACAGGGACAGATATTCTAGTGAGACATGGAAGAACTGAAACTTGTGTCCATTTTTCCAGATACTCTCCAAAACTACTGTGTGCAGAAAGCAAACACATGTTGTCCCACACGTAATAGCTGGAAAAAATGTTGAGAGAGACGTTAAACCCTACTCACTCACTCACTTGTACCGCATGTATACAATGAATGTAACAACACTTACCATTTATAACAGTGTGTACCTGAAGTGGTATATATGCAGATGTGTATGTAGAGCAGACATATTTGTTTGTGTAATACATGTACATTTATAACAGTGTGTACCTGAAGTGGTATATATGCAGATGTGTATGTAGAGCAGACATATTTGTTTGTGTAATACATGTACATTTATAACAGTGTGTACCTGAAGTGGTATATATACAGATGTGTATGTAGAGCAGACATATTTGTTTGTGTAATACATGTACATTTATAACAGTGTGTACCTGAAGTGGTATATATACAGATGTGTATGTAGAGCAGACATATTTGTTTGTGTAATACATGTACATTTATAACAGTGTGTACCTGAAGTGGTATATATACAGATGTGTATGTAGAGCAGACATATTTGTTTGTGTAATACATGTACATTTATAACAGTGTGTACCTGAAGTGGTATATATGCAGATGTGTATGTAGAGCAGACATATTTGTTTGTGTAATACATGTACATTTATAACAGTGTGTACCTGAAGTGGTATATATACAGATGTGTATGTAGAGCAGACATATTTGTTTGTGTAATACATGTACATTTATAACAGTGTGTACCTGAAGTGGTATATATGCAGATGTGTATGTAGAGCAGACATATTTGTTTGTGTAATACATGTACATTTATAACAGTGTGTACCTGAAGTGGTATATATACAGATGTGTATGTAGAGCAGACATATTTGTTTGTGTAATACATGTACATTTATAACAGTGTGTACCTGAAGTGGTATATATACAGATGTGTATGTAGAGCAGACATATTTGTTTGTGTAATACATGTGCATGTTGGTAGAGTGTTGTGTACATTGGATACACAGAAAGTGTACACATTGCTGTGTTTTTTGAGCACATTTTGTTTGAGCATGGGTACAATACACAATGTTTTATACATAAAGTACATATTTAGGTACTAATTCTGTGACAAAATTGAACACCTACAAAGGGTTGTATCTACAGTACAAAATGTCTACCCGGGAAGACAGAATGTATTATCATAAGTGGTTGAAATTAACTGGCATTATATGCAATTCATGTAGTCGTCAGATATACTATGAAGTGTTATATGGAAAGCATCTGTATTTCGTAGGAGAGAATGTTTCCACATTGAGTTCATGGTGAAACATAATAGGTTATTAATGTCTCATCACGAATGAACAAATGAGCATGATATCTGCGCTTGGTTAATTTACATAATATAGAATATACCAAGATTATCCATAGAAGCTTAATTGGAATGATCATGATTTAGCTCCATAATTATCTGATTAATACTTACTGGTAACTACACCATCACCCAAATGCCCACTATGCAGATGCTCCCAATAGACCTATATGTACTCGATGTTTTGTGTGGCGGCGATAACAGATTATGGGTCTCAAGGATCGACATTGTCAATGTACCTTCAAGAAGACTTTATTCATGATCTGAATACTTATTACTGTAATCCTACAATCAGGGTATGATACAAGGGAAAGATATTCAAAACAGTTCAGAAGCAATTATGAATTGTCTGGAGGATTATTTAATTGATGTTAACATGTTAATTTATTAAGGGGACATAGTTACATATTTTATAATCCGTATACAATGTATTTTGCCTTCAACAGGTTTGGAGTATTACATGTGCTAGTTAAACATTCAGCTGATTTATAATATCAGTGAGCATTCTTGATAATTGTGAGATTCAGGCACAATAGCAAATACATGTACGTTAATCAGGGCCCCGGTGGCCGAGTGGTCTAAGGCGCTTCGCTGGTGACCGCTAATCTCACACCGCTGAATCGGTTCGGGTTCAGCTGGTTCATGTGTGGAAGTTTGTCAGGTACTTGCCGACGGGCGGTGGTTCTCTCTGGGTACTCCGGCTTCACCCACCAACCAAACTGACTGTCACCATATGAGTGAAACAGGCAATGAACACAAGACAATATTTTGCAATATGATGAGAACATCTTATCCTTGTGAGTAGTTCTAATTGAGGAATGTGGTTAAGAGACATGACAAGTAACCTTTCACACTGCTGTTGCTACCTGCTTGGTGAGGAAAGTTTGAAGAATTTTTCTCTCTCTAACTGAAAGTGTCTTTCTTCCCTTTCTCTTTCTCTCTCTCTCTCTAATTACAACACATATAAGGGAAGTGGGAAGAGGTGCCGACATACTGACTGCGTCACATGACTTCACAGAATAGCCTTCTGGTTAACTTATTCTAAAGCACATACCAAGAATCTAACGATTCGTGATATGTGTTGTATCTCAGGTACGCTTTTATTGTACCTGTTCATGTAGCAACTTGGATGATATGACCACACGGCCCCTAGCACCGGCATAAGCGGTATTAGATACAAATCTAGAGAGCTATGATGGAAATGCTCTGACAACTCGTATACTAGTAATTGGTGAGCTGTTTCTCTTGACAACTCGTACATTGGAGATTGGTGAGCTGTATCGTCGTCAGATGTAAATGACGGCATATAACACAAAAGACTAGTCTGTAAGGCCCGATGTCGACCCAGCATCAACTTCCCACAAATGCCAACATATATCAAAGACCAAATGGTCTGTACAGGGGGCGGGCCTCGGGGACGCAACGTCCACCAGCAGAATCTCGCCATATACAGGAAAAAATTACAACACATATAAGGGAAGTGGGAAGAGGTGCCGACATACTTTCTCTCTTTCCTCTAATTCTAACTTCCCTCTCTCTAATTCTAACTTTTTTTAATTCCAGATGATGTTGCATTTCTAATCTCCTTATTTCCAAATCATGAGCTGTTTCCTCAGCTAAATCAAAATCACTTCCTTCCCAAAGTTGTTTGCTAACAAAATGTTTAATAATGAGTTTCTTAATTTCGTGCCTTCTCAAAGATGTTTTAGCTTTAATTTCTGGGAATTTACACAGCGCGAACAAATCCTCTTTGCGTAGTTCGTTAAATACCTCCCGACTAGGCTTTGAAGCAAACTGTGCTGGCTCAAATGACATGCTGTCAGTGTACTCCCTGACTTCACAAATTTAGACAATGTATCAATTTATGTTGCAAAGCCTTGTGAGTAGTTCTAATTGAGGAATGTGGTTAAGAGACATGACAAGTAACCTTTCACACTGCTGTTGCTACCTGTTTGGTGAGGAAAGTTTGAATATCTTAAAATCGTGAATCCATGTACCCAGTTTTGCCACGAAATCAATGGATGAGCGATCGCGGAGAATGGTGTTAACTCTACAGGCGTGGAGAATGCCTGAAGATAATTCTCCTGCTATCGGGGTTTGTAGGAGTCAATGAGGATCGCCAGCCACACTAGGCGGCGCTAGTGCTCCTAGAGGTAACGAAGACGTGGCGTCTTAATAAAACAATTATAACGTTGTTTTATTATGACGTCACCTGTGTTACGTCCAGAAAAGCGACATGGGCATGCGCCAAATACCTCTTCGTACACGTATCCACCTTGCGTCAGTTCGGGCCGGCGCCGGCGAACCCCATTGCAAGAGCCCACGAACGCTAAATACCAGCGTATTTGCTGAAAACCCGCCAGATCGTTGAGAATGTATTTCCGTACAAGAATTAGTGGCGAATTCTTTAACACGCTTCTTTCATCATTTTTCTTTGTTCGTAGATATATACATGCAGTAGGGGAAGGTTATGCGAATCGGTCCAGGTCGTATAGAAGGCATTTTTTATTGTGTTCTTCTGTCATTGTGGTTTATGAAAAAGTGAGAAATAAATATATTCTTATTAAAATAAATCACCCACTGCTTACCAAACCACTGTAGTTTTGATGTAATTTTATGCCAAATTAATTGACAGTTCAATATTAATACATTTGAAACTGAAACCTGTGTGCTGATCTTAGAAGAGTGTGCAAGGTCCACTAGATCCAACGAGAGCGTCCGCGTACCCGAAGACAAATTGCCAGGCTGTTGTGCACTGGTCTTGTCCAACGAACTTGTCACCTTGTCTGGATCGAGGAGGATGGAAAGAAGACCTGAACTGACAACATAGAAAATAAATACAATATTGATGTATCATTCGATGAAGAGGTATTAAAGATTCAGATCGCGGTAGTGTAAATCCTTGAAAAGAAAATTCCTGATCTACAAATTACGTTTACCTGTACTCTTATATAGGTACCTTTGAAGGGAAGTCCAACATACTACAAACAAATATATACAATTATTCGAAAAGGCCTATCTAACTCGCGAACAGGCCTGGTCGAGGCCGAAGTCTGATCACAACTGAACTTCTCTTCTGTTCAGCCAAATCATCTTGAATTTCAAAATGAAATCCAGCATTACATTGTGTGAACAGTAAAACAATGCCTTGCAAGACTGAATGGTGAAATTGTATGTGCTTATGACCGATGTTTTATTGCCTCTGTCACATTTAATTGTAACACTGGAACACAACTAGTATCAAATTCTCGAAGCTGAAACCATAAAACTAGTAATTTGAATTATAGTGCAGAAAATCTATCTGCTAATTTTAACCAAATTTGTGTCTTTCCATAGCATATATGTAGCCTACATGTAATATATATATATTGGTATATCAACTGTTCTAAATTCTCTAGGTTTTGATCGATGTACATGAAAATGCCATTTGGAAACAGATCATGAAAATTTGTCTATGTTTATGGATCTCTTCAGTTTGGAAAGTTAAACCGTGCTGTCCTGCATTGAACGTAGAAAGTGGATGTCTCCAGCAGTCTATACATTGATACTGCATTTCCCCCCCATACTTATATACAGTTATGAAGACATCTGGATGCAAGTACATGTACCAAACAATTTCAGGTACCACCACCTCCCTATAGCGTTGGACACACCGGTTCTCGTCGGATCACCGAAGTTAAGCAACGTTAAGCCCGGTCAACACCAGGAAGGGTGACCGGGTGCTGTACTGGCTGATCAGCGTCCAGGGTAATAAGAACTGTGAGCGCTCTCGTTTTCCAGCACATGTAGGCACCGTCGTGATATGACTAAAACAAGGTTGAAAACGATGTTAAACCCTACTACTCACTCACTTACTGTTCAATCTGGTATCCCCCCCCCCACCATCGAAAGCGGCTTAAAAAAATGGCATGGAGCACAGCACCAATAAACAGGCTGAGGGAATACATTATGATGATAAAGCGAGACCATGCACTTCATTTTCTCGCCAAATAACCATGAATAATCCATGTGATAATTGATTAGCATCGCAGGATGATTTTTTTCCATGCCGATAAAAAATAATAATAATAAAAAGCTACACCAATTTACTGAAATGATATTTCTCAATAATATACCTTACATGTAGTTACTGTAATTGATGTCCGTCCAAAATAAAATAAGGAACTTTTCGATATATGACTTAAATGACTATGTACCTTGCATACATCGTCTCTTGCCTCACTCGGTATTATATACATCAATAGACAAGATCCACTGGCGGTGCAGGGATAATGTCTTCAAAAAGGAAATTTTATGAGAGAACACACATTCAGATAGTCTATGATGGCGCTATTGACCATAATAGGTTCGGTCCTCTGTTCCTATCGGTCCGTGTAACACTTGACAATTCAGCTTTCCATCTTGCAAAATTGAAAGTAGAAAGGTGGAAAGCTCTACATCGCTCCCGTATTCGAGCTTTCCATCTCGCAAAATTGAAAGTAGAAAGATGGAAAGCTCTACATCGCTCCCGTGTTCGAGCTTTCCGTCTCGCAAAGTTGAAAGCTGAAAGATGGAAAGCTCTACATCGCTCTCGTGTTCGAGCTTTCCATCTCGCAAAATTGAAAGTAGAAAGATGGAAAGCTCAACATCGCTCTCGTATTCCAGCTTTCCAAAATGAGTTTATGTCATATAGAAATGCAAGAGCGATACTTTATTAAAATTGATCTGGTTTCTCCAAACTTACAACATTTGCATTTACGACAAATGTGTGTGTGTAACAAAACAAAAAGTGAACTGTGCAAGGTTACAGTGTAACCTTGCACAGTTCACTTTTTGTTTTGTTTTTGGTTTCGCAAAATAAAAAATTGAAATTCCTACGAAGTAGGCTACAGATCGCAAATTGTCCAGTAATGAGTCAGTGAGTCAGTCCATCCGAATCCTTTCATCGGCAAAATAAGGAGAACCGTTGACATTAGAACCTTGATGTTTGACATGAACGTGCATTAGGGCATTGTTACCAGCAAGTTCTGAGCTTACCGAATTCTGATGAAAATTTGATTTATAATTATTTTTTTTATTATTTATTGATAGCTCAGCGAGTGCACTGTCATGCCCATTGGGAACCCTTAGCTGTATGTTTCACTGTATATATAACACAGTACAAAACGTGATGGGATAATGAAATAGGAAATGCTAATTTTTCATCATTTGTTAGTGCATTTATCTACACTGCTATTACCAACTTGCCATTCTTAATACACACAATTCAGTATATTGTTATAGATATATGTAAACTGTGGCCTCTAACGTGTATCCTATTTCACATCCAAACATTTCATCACAGACCAAATCATGCAGGCTTCAAATTTAAGTCAAATTGCCACTGATGATGAAATATCCTACATCAACCAATTAAGTCAGCCTGAAGCAATAACCCAGCAGAACATAGAAAGATCTGGTATCATCCTTCAGATTAGCCTGTGAGCAACAATGATAAAATTTACTGAGGGTGAAACAAAGCCGTCCTGCAAGCCACCCAAAGAATTTATCTGCTTGTGTTGGGACATTTTGTTGGTATCATGTAAGTTGTTTAGTAGTTTACTCATTCAAATCTCCATACCATATTTTCTGTTATTCAACAGACACATTTCTTTACTGGTTTTAATTGTTTAAGTTTTACTGGGTTTCAACTGCTACAGATAGCAACATAGTACTGATACTGTAGAAATGGGTAGTGTGAATTTAATTATTCCATGTTTAGTACAATTTGTTCACATGAATGGTGGAATGTCTGGACTCTCAAATGAAAGTGTGTTGTACATGTACATAGCTCAAGCATGTCAGGTTTGAGGAACAAACATAGTTGCAATTAAGATATAACCAAAGGAATTTCATGACAATTATTGAATCTAAGTAGGCCCCTACCTAACAAAATTAGCTTAATAAAAAGGTCTTCCTGGCGTAAACTGTTATCTTTTGAGAGAGAATGGTATTTTCTGGGTTAAGAACTTCCTGTATAAAGATAGGTTGTTCAAGGAGGCTTTGTTTTTGCCGCTGTTGTGTGCATCAAGGGTATGGAAACATGATATATGCACCCAGAGCCCTGATCTACAGCTGTATAAAACTCAACACCTGGCATTGACGGCATGTTTAAAGGGTCTTAATTTATTTTCTTTGGGTACAATTCAACTAGATAAAGTAACTTTGATTGTACTTCTTGAATATTGACTATATATCACACTGGGATATAATTTAAACAAAAACATTTTCTTGTCATTTCAAATTTTGATTCCTTGATTAAGGGATACAGAATCACTGCCACAGAGTGTGTTGATGTGTCACAGATTCACATCAGCACAGTAACTGGTAAACTATTCATTCAATCCCATCACTTTTAATCTTCAACAAAATATTCAATACTGTTTTAATCGAAAATTTCTGGTGATTTTTGACGAAAATCTCTGGTGGTTCTGACTTGGGCTGCATGTGCCCATCTTAATATAGGCAGGATTTCAACTTGGGGTTGGGGGGGGGGAAGGGGGGGTGGGATTGCCAAGAGCTCAGTGCCTGTCCTAATGCCTACCTTACTTCGTAGGTCCTGTGACGCATAGTCACACTGCCATGTTTGACATTCAATTTTCAATTTTCGTTTTTCGTTTTACTTCGCCCAAAAATGAAAATCAAACGTAGAAAATTGCCTCGACTTTTTTGATTTTAAATTTGACGCGTCAATGTTAACTGCGCACACGCAAGGCTTATGATGTCACTTTCGGTCCGCGGAGTAGTATGGGAAGCGCAAATCGGGTTGCATAGGCAGGTTTGGAGCATAATATGGAAAACCAGTAGGGGGAAATATATGAGAGTTTCACAACATTATATATCCCTGAAGCCAGGCATTCGAGCTAGATTATAATAGACCAACTGCGCATTTGCAGAATCGCGTACGCATTCGTGCAGCAGGTGTGAAGCATTATATGGAGAAAAACGAGGTTGATACACATAGGAGTTTCATTAAAGTAGGGCAGTATAATAAATACGTGGGATCCTAAGGGCCTTATTTTCCAGGGAGGTAACTCTTGCATCCACCAGGGGACGCTGTCCCGTATGACGCCACTTCCGGTCTGGGTGAATGGAGCGTGACCTCTGTATGACGTCACTTCCGGTTTGGGTGAATTGGGCGTGACTTGTGAGGATGATAGGAGATGTACTGACCTGTCTGTGGGGATGTCGTTCATCTCCGTGTCTTTTCGGTGAGAGGAGCATGTACTGGGGTTTTTCCGCACAATGTCGTTCACCTCCGTATTTCTTCGGTCAGGTCCGTGGGAGCTTGTACTGATCTGTCTGTGGGGGTTTTCCCACAATGTCGTTCACCTCCGTGTCTTTTCGGTGATGTCCGTGAAGATGTGGCGGGAGGTACCGAGAGATGTGATGGAGGTGTGTGAAGAGACACGGAGAATACCGAAGAGGCCCGGCGAGTTCGTTGAGGTCCGTGAAGATGTGCCGGAGGTGCCCGAAAAGACACGGAGGTGACCGGAGAGTGCCGGAGGTGACCGAAAATACCCGAATGTGATCACCGGAGAGTGCCGGAGGTGACCGAAAAGACCCGGAGGCGATCGAAGACACACGGAGGTGACCGAAAAGACCCGAATGTGATCACCGGAGAGTGACGGAGGTGACCGAGAACACCCGGAGAATACCGAAAAGACACACGGAGAATACCGAAAACATCCGAATGTCACGAAAAAACGTATAAAAGGGGATATTTTTTTAGAGTTGGTGCATTCATCGGTCTGCCGAACGGAGCTATCTCACCTGCCTGCCTGACCAGCCTACCAGCCTGAACCACTCTGACGAGAGGAGCTATTGGCCTCACTGCAGCATGAGACGTGGAGAAGATTTTCCAGGGGACCCAGCAGCGCCTCCGGCTGAAGTCTTGCCCGAAGACGAGCGTGTGAGTGGCATTTATCGACGTCACTGGACCACCATATACGCCATTGTTTTCACCGTCACCGTCGTCTATTGGACTTGTATAACTTTCGACTGCAGGACCTCACGTATCTTTCTACTTACGCCGAGAACATTTTCACAGACCAGGTGACAGCTTTCAAGTTGAATATGACATTCGGTTACATCTTACGGCACAAAGAGACGGACCAGTTGCGGTATTATTACCCCAGCAATAATACCTATGTGTTTAATCAGCCGTTCACGGTGACGGATGCGATTTCTCTGGAGCCACTCATCGACCAACTCACTACGTTGGACCCATTGGAATGGGCCCGGTTGCAACGCCCCAATACCAAATGGCTTGTGGAAATGGTCACCAACGTCACATTTTTCGTCACCAAAATGAGAGATCATGTTATCGGTGCTCCTGTTATACTGCCACCTTGGCTGCTTCATCGAAACGGACTGTATGCATCAACGGGAGGGGCAAAAGGTCCCTACAAAGACCGGAAATGTCTGTTTCGGTGTTTGGTCGTGCATGTGGACGAGTGTAATCCCAAGAGTTGTGACAAAGTGGCCAATGGCTATTGGAGACAGTATTTACAGGAGCAAGACCTGGATGAGCGGCAGTTCCGTGGAGTCCAGTTCAAGTATTTGGATGTCGTGGAAACTCTGTTCAACATCAATATCTTTGTATACCGATTACGATGCGAGGAGGATACATTTATGGCCGAATTGGTTCATCGCTCAACAGAACGGTATGCTTCTCCGATGAAAGTCAATGTCTTCGACGACAATGGGGTGAGTCATTTTTCCCTCATCTTCCAGGAACTGGCTGATGAGGGTCTTATCATACCGGAAGAGCACCGTTATTTTCCCTACCGGGCGTGTTACAATTTCGAGGCCCTGTTGGAGCCCATGGACATGTTCTCAGCGAAAACGCAGTGGCCCCAGCGCCATATTCCCCTCAGTGTGAGCATTTCCACCAACGTACCCGGCTATGACGCTGCGCCGGTCTGTTTCGTGTCATCCAGGGATTCCCATGAGTTGATTACCCGCATGATGGAGTATTTAGAGGAAGTCAGTGCGGCCAGTACGGAATTGTTGGTGTCCAAGTCCCAGGACGTACTGGACCAACTGGACGACCGGATTCCTATACCAGGTGTATCGTTTAGTGACGATGAAGAGTCAGAGTCCGAGTCGGAGTCAGAGCCGGAGCCGGAACCCATTCAGTCGCAGGATGTCCCTTTACCTAAACCGTATGCGGAGAAATTGAAAGCTCGCTTCCTACAATACCTAGGCCAGTTACCTGTGCTCGGTTTCAACTCGGGGCGATACGACTTGAACATGGTGAAGGAATTTCTCTACCCTTACTTGGCCAAGTCCGATACCATCAAGTCCGTCATCAAGAAGATCAATAATCATATGGCCCTCACTACCACGTCACTCCATTTCCTGGATGTACGGAACTACTTAGCTCTCAATTATAGCTATGATCAGTGGGTGAAGGCGTATGACTGTGCACAAACCAAAGGGAGGTTCCCTTACACGTATATATCGACGCTCGACCGCTTGGAGGAAACACAGTTACCACCCCGGGACGCGTTCTTTGACGATTTGAAGCAAGTGGAATGTCCGGAAGACACGTACCGGGAACTACAGCAGGTATGGAACGACCAACATATGCAAACCTTGCGAGATTTCCTGATATGGTATAATAACTTAGATGTGGTTCCTTTCCTCGAAGCGGCCGAGAAAATGGTTTGACCTCTTTCGTCGTGAGATGCACGTCGACATATTCAAGGAGTGCTTGAGTTTACCGGGTCTGGCGCTTCGCCATCTCTTTCAAGATTGTCCTACATACTTCTCGCTGATACAGCAAAAAGACGCGGACATGTATGATTGTTTAAAGCAGAATATCGTGGGCGGACCTAGCCTTATTTTTCACCGTTATCACGAGAAGGACGTCACTACTCTCCCCGGTGGGAAACCCTGTGCCAAAATCATCGGATTCGATGCCAATGCCGTGTACCTGTGGTCTCTTGCCCAACCTATGCCCAGTGGGCATTATACACGCTGGTTGGCGGAAGGCCAGCATTTCACATCGCAACGTACCCCCTACAAGCATCTGGCTGACCAGTGGTTGGATTGGGAAGCATATCGACGGGGAATTTATATACGCCATCAGACCAACGCCACAGAGAAGCGCATAGGAGATCGTCGACTCCCCGTCGATGGGTTTGCCCTTGTGGGTAGCACACCGACCGTATTTCAATTTTATGGCTGCTATTGGCACGGCCACGAATGCCATTTCAGCGCTGGACGCTTCAACCAACGACGTGGGAAATCGGCGGAAGAATTACGGGAAGAAGTGCAGGAGAACGGCGATTACATCAAAGAGAGGGGATACCACCTCATCGAAATGTGGGAGTGTGAATTTCACACCATGTGCCAGGCCCTCCCACATTTGCGCCGTTTCCTTAAAGCGCGCGAGTACCCTCTCAGTCGTCGGCGACTCCTGAGTCTGCCACAGATGTTCGACGCCATTCGTTCCGGGGACCTCTACGGCTTTGTCGAATGCGACCTGCATGTTCCCGACACTTTCAAGCCACTCTTCGCCCAGTGCCCTCCCATCTTTAAGAACACACTGGTGGGTCGGGATGACATTGGCGACACCATGGGTGCCTATGCTGAGCAACACGAGTGTTTGCCTCGACCTCGACGGATGTTGATTGGTAGTATGTGGGCAGAGAAAATCTTGCTGGGCACTCCGCTACTACAGTGGTACATCAGCCACGGCATGGAAGTCACACGCGTGTACCAAATGATACAGTACATACCCAGCGCCTGTTTTGCGGGGAATGCCGACATCGTGACGTCTGCCCGTCATCAAGGTGATCAAGATCCGAGTAAGGCCATCATCAGTGAATCGTGGAAATTGACGGGCAATGGCTATTATGGCAAAACGGTGACGAACCAAGATAAGCACGTGAACGTCAATATCTGTACTACGCCCCAAGCCCGCAAAAAGGTCAATTCCCCTCTGTTTCGGTCCGTGGAGGTCACCGATGACGATACATATGAAATCACTTTAGCCAAGAATACCATTCGTTACAACCTACCGCTCCAGATTGGATGTATGGTATACCAGGTGGCCAAGCTGAGGATGCTCCAGTTTTTATATGATTTCATGGGTGTGTATTTTAATCCATCAGACTGGCAACTCATGGAGATGGACACGGATGCGGATTGGGAGTACTCGTCAAGCCTGAAGCACGTGCGCAGTATGAGGCGGAACGGGACCAGTGGCTACCCCGACGTGACCATTACCAGTACGACAAGCGCACGCCGAGCCTGTTTAAGTTAGAGTGGAGTGGGGATGCCATGATTGCTCTCTCCTCGAAGACGTATTACTGTTACGGTGGAGACCAAATAAGTTTAGCTGCAAAGGGGTGAACCGGCGCGATCCGGCCATCGACAAAGCCTTGTACCTGAACGTGC
>JAVTVY010055110.1:0-28877 GCA_036873755.1 Hanleya hanleyi
GGTTACTGGTGTCCAGTCATTTTTTGAAGGAGAGATATCGTACTATATTGTCACCAAATGTAGGGTTATTACTATTTCAAGTTAACAAACATTTTAAACATTTTTGCGGCGAGAGGTGTTTTTAGGTGTTGGTAGACAGTCCATGGTAGGTATTAGCATCGAATTATGGTGTGAGGAAATGAGCACAAAATGAAAACGTGGGAACTTACTACCTGCCTCATGTATCACTGACTCATTCATCTCTCGATTCCTTCCACTTGTGTGTGTTTAAGAGGAATATGAACCATTAATAGTTTATTCTCTGTCTGTCTGATATTACGACAGTCCATTGTATCATCATCGGACCGATCGACAGTCCATGGTAGGTCAACATGCACTTGTGAATGATGCACAGACAGCACATCGTCTGATCCAATGATTCGCCAAATGGACTGTTGCCAAGACAAATGGTAGCTACCATGGACTGTCGACATATCTGATATATAATCATATGTTGCCTCATTATAACATTGCAGCTGTTATGCGGCTTCAATGTGAAGTGATCCAACCTACAGTTCATGGTCGCATGACAAATGGACTGGTGCATTCACCTATAATCATACTTGTCGATTCAGTAGGGTGTTAAAATTCATAAAAATCAAAATATACCTATGCATAACCGAACATCCTATACGCTCATTTTGACTCTGTTCGTATATCTCTAAGATTAAGATTTGATGTGAAACTTAAAATGGCGGCCATATGGAGTCAGCTGAAAATAATACTTTTTCATGTTGCTCGAATAATTCAAGGCATTATTCTTAGCTCGTTGAGCTAATTTATCAAAAACAGACGGATCTCTAAGTATAGTCTGACATCTTACGTTCATTTTAAATCTATTCACACATCTCTAAGATTAAGATTTGAATGTCAATTTGGCGGTCATATGGGGGTCATCTGAAAATCACAATTTTTCATGCGGCTCGTATAGCTCAAGCTATTTGTGCAAATTCATCAAAACCGAAGGCTCTGTCGTCATCGCCAAACACCTTGTGCCAATTTAGAATATATTTGCGTTGTCTTCAGATAAAAAAAATTTGGGGAGAGAAAACACATAAAAATAAGATTTTTCATGGACCTCATTTTGAATTTATAGAGGATTATTAAAGTGTTCTGAATTTCCCCAATTATGCTAAATTAATTTCTTAGTTACTCCAGTATGCTCACTAATTTGACCTTTGATCTCGGGACTTTAAGGTCGCAGCATTTGGTATGGTGTTCATTGCGGGTACTGGAGGCATTGCGTGCATTTCGCGGGCTCTTGTGTTGAATGTGTGCTCAGATAGTTCAGGATACTAATTTAGCTATGATAAGAGATGCTGGGGTTCATTATACAGCACACAACAGCATGATTGATAGGTTGAGATAGTACCCAATGAGAGAAAGACCTGCAGTGTTCATTAATAGTTTAAGAACACCAATGCACGTCAAAGTAGAAGTGGATACTTTCGGTGCAATTATGACGGAAAGTTTGAGATACTCAACAAAATTTGAGATACTGAACGCACGTTCTAGACTGAGTGGATATTTTTGTTCCATCTGATTGACAGGTGCGAGTATGATTGACAATTTGTGCTACCCACTGCACGTCCTCCCATAAGAGGATACGTTGTTGTTATATTACTGATGATATTATTATTGGTGAGATATGTACGAGGTAGCGTATAAGCAATGTCAGTGTCAATGTTATTTTTGCTGCAGTTTTGGAACGTGAGGCTATTTGCATATCCACAATGCACTTCCTAGTACAGATGGATAAATTTGTTCCACTACGTAAGATTGGTAGGTGCGAATTTGGAACTAGTTTGAACCAGTTGTACTAAAAGTAGATACACACGATTCTCCTACTGAGGGCGCTATTAAAGCGAGCGTTCTGGCCGTCTCAGCAGACACATTGTCAACCACTACGATGTTCATTGTTCGAAGAACTTATCTGCACGACTTATGTTGCCACGAGTCTCTCAACAACGGCGCTGTCACTTAGTACATATATACGACCGGCGCACTGTTGTTTCAGCGCCTGAAGCAATTATGCTGCCACCAACGGTTACTCCATGAGGCATCCATGCGTCATTGTGAAGATTTGGTCGAGCTTGGTCAATAATCGAATTACATATGTCGCATGACAGCACTAATTCCAAATGTGTATGAAATAAAAATAATAATAATACAAGGTGGTTTATGACAAGGGAAAAGCGGTCAACATTGTTCCATGATGTCAGCAAGACATGACGATGTTCTTTACATAAAGTCTTGATCACTGACCATTATCCTTTATCCAAATGAATTTCCAAGTCGTTTTCCAGAGTATAGATTTCAGTCACGCTTTGATTGTGACTGTTCATTTGCACATGATGGAGATGTAAAACACATGATTTTCAATCCCCTAGCCTTCGGTTGAGCCGTATTAGACACAAGTTACGAAAAACGCAGCATCAGAGATCGTATTTTGCCGTAAGTGTATTTCAAACTCGGCAGCTAAACGTCACCAGGCCACCTCTTGCAACTCTTGAGGAAGGCTGATTTGAAGCAGTAGCTCCTGGACGTCGATCCACCACTCCGAGTTGAGGAGCGTATGGAGGTCATGGTCACCTAGTCTCCTGCCATCAATTTACAGACACCACCCTATTCTAGTGATGAGGTGCATTTCGTAAACGACCAAGCGACTATACAAAGCGATCTCTCCCCAGACCGCCCATCCAGCAAATAACAGCCCCTGGGCAACCATCCATTGGTGTTCTAATCGTCAGCGCCCTTTGCTAGACCTCACAATTTCCGCCTTGCCGACCACTCGTGTTTACGCAGCTACGCCGAAGCGATCTTTAATGATCAAGCCACTGCCTTTCGCCTCAATTAAATCTTCGGGCACATCTTACGCCATAAAGAGACAACAACTGCGGAATTGCTGATCGCCAATCTGTTAATATCAGATGCCAGACAGCATTCAGTAACTCTACTGCATACAAGGGATATCATTCATGAGATGTTTCTTTGTTTATTGAGTTGCTGGAATTTCTCATCGATAATATCTGACTGTGTGAAATTTGGCAACACAACATATCAACAGCATATAGGTTTTAATGGGTACTAATTCTGTACCCCTTTTGGCGGACCTATATCAGTTCTCTTATGAATACACTATATACAGACGCTTACAATCATTCAAAGTCCGTTTCTTCTCCTTCACCAAATGATACAGAGTTGATATTCTCACTGTGGATAATCGTTATATAAATGACGCAGTGAAGGATTTATATGCGCCTTCATTGGATTTGAAGGAAACTACGGATAGCCTTAACGGCACATCATATTTAGACCTATAGCCCTATAAAATTGACGTGGGCCTTCTCTCTCGTCGACTTACATTTGCTAGATCATTTGTAAAATGTGACGATTTAATCAAAGTCACAGCCGATGACGTGACGATTTAATCAAAGCCGCTTCTCTCTTGCAGGAAACTAGCCTATGTTTATGTATACTATGATTGTCTTTTTGAATTTGGTGCTAATACTGTTATATGGAATATGGAATAGGTCTTTGGATTATGGACGCGGATATTCTTTAATGGACGACGGCTGATTTATGAATGACGGACTAGACGCTTGTAACAAAACATTATCACAGAAACTTGTAGAAAAGCTCTATACCATGCACCAAATTGTACTAAAAATCGATTCACATGATTCTCCAACTGGGGGCGCTATTAAAGCGAGCGTTGTGGCCGTCTCAGCAGACACTTTGTCACCCACTACGATGTTCATTTGTACTACATGTTCGAAGAACTTATCTGCACAACTTACGCTGCTATGAATCTGCAAACAACGGCGGTGTCACTCAGTACATATGTATGACCGGCGCACTGTCGTACCTCAGCGCCTGAGGTACAGAAGTACCTAAGTAGCCTTAGTATCTCAGCCACGCTTTTATTGCAGCTGTTCATGTGAAGACTGTGAAGTATCCACACGGCCCCTAGCACCGGTTTAAGCGGAATTAGATACGCTAGCTCGGAAGCTGGGATGTCAGATCAGCTCTAACAAATACAGTGTAACTCATCTGATGTTAATACATGAGCATCGGGGACGTCTGACGGAGTGAACGCCGCAACATGGGGTGATCTTGGTAAATGCAAGAATACCCAGAAAAACTAAACTCTAATGCCCGACGTCGTACAGCTTAATTTCCCACCAAAACAGTGAACCTATATATATTTGTCGAATGACATGTACAGAGAGCGGACCTTGGGGACTAGCAGTTCACCAGCAGAATCTTGCCATATACAGGTAATAAATTGGAGCGATATGCAAGAGGTGAGAGAAATTGACGTCTGGCGACTTAACAGCAACCATATGACTCCACATGAAAGCTTCCGTCAGCACCTCACATCCAGACCCGTGAATACGGTGGATTCTCGGACGTAGCCTTAGTATCTCAGTCACACTTTTATTGCAGCTGTTCCTGTGAAGACTATGAAGTATCCACACGGCCTCTTCATGCAAACGGAATTAGATACGCTAGCTTGTCAGCTTTCATGACAGATCAGCTCAAAACGAATAACTCATCTGATGTTAATGGATGAGCACCGAGGACGTCTGATGGAGTAAACGCATCAACATGGAGTAAACCTGGTAAATGCGAGAATACCCAGAAAAATGTCCGCACATCTTTAAAATCACCAAGATCAGTCACGACGACATTGGCGAGAACCTGCGGTCGTACGCTGAATATCGCACGCGACAAGAAGATCGTACACGGCTACCCAGCACGCCATTACTGCGTTTCACTTGAGACACGCACGTCTAGAACGACCATTGGGTATGTCAAATATACCATTTCCTATGAGTTATACTGATTCTTGGATGTGCATTGGGGGTCTCAAACTGGCTTTCATTGGGTATTTGACGTTAAACCCTATTCACTCACTCACTCACTCACTATCTGGGCACACTAATTCAACACCAGGTCCATCCATGTCAAATGTGCTTCATGACTCCAGTACCCTCAGTGAACACCACACGAAATGCCCTCAATGGCCCGAAAAGCCAAAGGTCAACCTCCTCATCTCCACACTTATACTTGCGGCTCACGACCATAAGAGATTAGCGGTTTCGATAGTACTCGTTCCTAACGAACTACTTTCCCTTTCACACCGGTAATGGAAATTTCTTATGGATGACAGCTGCTTGCTGACTCTCTAATTTGACGCTTCTGTTCTTCGTTACAATGGCAACTGCTGTTGGATTAACAAAACTATGGCAACCGGTTTAGCATAAAATGGTTGCGAAATTGTCAAAAGCACATTTATGCAACATTTTACAAATAAACTCATTTCAGCACAGTCTGTCATACTGGGAATATGGTATCGTTACAATAATTCCACCTAACGTTTTTGTCAACGTATATAGAAAACGTTGGAACACCATCACAAAGCAACGTTGTCAAAAAGGTAGATATATACGTCCGAGTTCAACGTTTTGACAACATTGTCGCAACGTTTCTTTTCTGACGGAACCAAACCACAACATATCCACAGCATGTTAGTTGTTAGCATGGAACGGTGTTCCATTTCGCCCTGATTACTTGGCAATTCAGATGTCAGATCTAGGTTTTGTGGAATGATTTTTTGGTACAGAGCTGCACTAGGAAGATGATCACAGGGTTGCTCAATCTGACATAATGGGAGACAACCCTGTTTGGAGTTTGGTACTTTATCGTACACTTTTCGATCTTGATACAGATTTGAGAAATGCGACAAATTGAATACCTCAGATACCATCTTTGAAAAGTCTTCTCACTACTCTCCGTTACAGACCGTATAGGCCCTACATATGCTGCGCGCCATAGCTGATATACCAGCGCTACCTCCGAACAGGGTTGTCTCTCATCTCGCCAGATTGAACACGAAGGGTCGTAGCTTTGTGTGAAAATTGATACCAGCGAAGGTACGAAGCCTATGAGCCACTGTTTTCAGGGCATCGACTAGCATTCACTGGCACTGGGAAAAAACATTACTACAAATGATTTTCGTGAAATTTGAATAAGTTCTCGCAGTGCTGTTTATTGATAGGGATTCTCACTCGGCATTGGCTCGTAGCTATAATGATCTCGCCCATCACCAGTCCCATGCTAGTAGGAATCCATATAGGCATCGATGTTTAAACTCCTTGCAGGCACAGTATCAAGCCCTTACCCCGAACAGCGCATGTCAGCAGTATGACTTCCGTTGCCATGGAGATCGGCTTGAGATGAAAAGCCAGGAGAAACAACTCAAATTAGACGAGATCCTTCGGAGGTAGAAGGGAATGATCAATTCATTTAGGTATGTATTTCATCTCCTGATAAGGGAAAATACAACGAGGGATATGCGCGCGGGAATACATCCTATAGTATGTGGTGTGGTTCACGTGCAGCGGGTCAGGGTCTACACATGAGAGGTGTAAAACCCCTACACCATTAATGCGCGAGGTTCTATGACTTCAACGGAATAAGCCGAGCAGTCGCGATTGGAGGTTTCCAAGATATAACTACCGAAATTGGATCCAACATGGGCGCGGTTACTTTCAACAATCTGCAGTTTGACCTAGAAAAAATTGCAACAGAGTTGTGGTTTGCTGCAACTATTCCCCCAAACCATCCCGAACAACATATGAAAAATGTAGATGAATATAAGCGAGGGAAAATGTTTAATTTGCATAAATTCAAGATGGCCGTTCTGCGCAATATTTTAGGTCAATTTTACACAGTATACACTCTACCTTGGGAAGAGTTGCTCAAATTAAGCATTACAATTTAAAACAACTTCACATACATTCGCGCTGATAATATTTTTAGATATTTTGTCCAAGCAAATAGCCAAGATGGCTGCCATTTTCAACATGGCCGCTGTTCAGACAGTCGGATACCATCTCCAGCATATTAATCAAACGGTAACGGTGGTTCTTCAAGGAATGAAGGTAACGTTGATTCTTCAAAGAATGGAGATAATCGTGGTGTTGCATGTAAGAGGTAACAGTGGTCCTTCAGGTATGAGGTAACGGTGGGCTTCAAGGATTAGTTGCAACGGACTTTCAGGTGTGATGGTAACGGTAGTCCTTCCGATATGGAGGCAACGGTGGTCCTTCAAAGAATGGTGGTCATTTTGGTATGAAGGTAACAGTGATGCTGCAAACAATGGAGGTACTCGTAGTCCTTCAGTTATGAGGTTACGGTGGTCCTTCAGATATGAGGTAATGGTGGTCCTTCAGATATGAGGTATCGGTGGTCCTTCAGGTATGGAGGTAACGGCAATCTACCAGGTATGGAGGTAAGGGTGGACCATCAGGTACGGAGGTAACGGTGGACCATCTTGTATGGAGGTAACGGCGATCTAACAGGTATGGAGGTAACGGTGGACCATCAGGTATGGAGGTAACGGTGGACCATCAGGTATGGAGGTAAGGGCGATTTACCAGGTATGGAGGTAACGATGGACCATCAGATATGGAGGTAACGGTGGGCCATCAGGTATGGAGATAACTGCGATCTACCAGGTATGGAGGTAACGGTGGACCATCAGGTATGGAGGTAACGGTGGACCATCAGGTATGGAGGTAACGGTGTACCATCAGGTATGGAGGTAACGGTGGACCATCAGGTATGGAGCTAACGGCGATCTACCAGGTATGGAGGTAACCGTGGACCATCAGGTATAGAGGTATCAGTTATTCTACAGATACAAGCGTTTAGTCCGTCGTTCAATATTCATCCGTCATTCATTGAAGAATTTCCACGTCCATAATCCGAAGACCTAATTCATATAAAAGCATTAGCACCAACTTTACAGAATGAATCTTGGTATACATAAAACTAGGCTAGTTTCCTGCAAGAGAGAAGAATGGAGGTAACGGTGGACCTTAATGTATGGAGGTAACGACGGTCTATCAGGTATGGGGGTAACGGAGATCCTTCAACGAATGGAGATAACGGTGGATCTGTAATGGTGGTCCTTCAGGTATGGCGAAAACGATGGTCCTATGGATATGGAGGTAACGCGAGACCTTCATTTATGGAAGTAAGGGCGACCATCCAAAGAATGGGGGCATCGTTGGACCTTCAGGTGTGAAGGTTACGCTGCTCCTTCAAGGAATAGAAGCAACTGTGATCCTTCAAGGAGTGAAGGTAAAGGTGGACCTTCAGTTATTGAGGTATCTGGTGTCTTTCAATTATGGAGATATTAAAGGTGGTCCTTTCGGGAATGGAAGTAACGGTGGAAGTGGTCGTAATGGTGGACCTCCAAACGGTGAGTAGTATAGAAAACCCTTTTAAAGCCGTATTTTGCCGGGGGAGGTAACTCTTGCATCCGCCAGGGGGCGCCACCAGCTCAAGAGACCAAAAACTACCTCCGAACACAGAAGAGTTCCAATTTTTGCAGGTCACAGCGCAGGTCAAGTGCACTATAGTTCCAACATGTGGCGCCACCAGGGTGACGTCACTTCCGATCCCTATGTAGTATGTATTCCTCCGCGGTCTGGCGGTAATGCGGTATGCCTCCGCGGACAGAAAGTAGTCCCAAATACTTGGTCTACAATAGGGGCCTGTATTATACAATATACGGGGAAAATGCCTGTATGGGGTATGGGGGTGGTCATTTTTTGTGGATTTTACTATGGGTTGTTTGGTCTTGTTTTTTCACGTCTCACGATGAAAAACACGATGGGAGGGGTCCCGGTGGTCCGTGTCTTTTCGGTCACGTCCGTGTCTTGCAAACAAACAAAAAGGGGATTCCCCTTTGGCATCGATGGTGCTGCCCTCTAGAGGGTGCATGTAAAATGTCTCCAGATATAAAAAACGGAACAGGGACTTTACCCTAGAATATACTCCTATCGACTCTATCCCATGGGGGGCATATCGGTCTCCCGGGCTTATCGGGGCCTGCATATCGGGTGTTTTCACAGAAATAAATAAAATAAATAAATAAAATGCGGAATACGGACTCGTACAATATACAATATACGGGGAAATGTCTGTATGGGGGGAGGGGTGGTCAATTTTTGGGGGGGGAGGTGTTACTATGGGTTGTGGGGTCTCGTTTTTCTCGTTTCGCCGAGAAAAACACAATGGGAGGGGTCTCGGAGCGAATCGGTGAAATTTTTGGGAAAAGTCACCGAGGTCTGTATATAGGCTCATACTGGCTATATGGGGGGAGGGGTGGTCAATTTATTTTGTGGGTGTTACTATGGGTTGTGGGGTCTCGTTTTTCTCGTCTCGCCGAGAAAATGACAATGGGAGGGGTCCCGGAGCGAATCGGTGAAATTTTGGGAAAAAGTCACCGGTATATAGCCCCATATAGTGCCATACTGGCTATATGGGGGGAGGGGTGGTCAATTTTTTTTTTGTAGGCTTTACTATGGGTTGTGGGGTCTCGTTTTTCTCGTCTCGCCGAGAAAAACACAATGGGAGGGGTCCCGGAGCGAATCGGTGAAATTTTTGGGAAAAGTCACCGAGGTCTGTATATAGGCTCATACTGGCTATATGGGGGGAGAGGTGGTCAATTTTTTTGTGGGTGTTACTATGGGTTGTGGGGTCTCGTTTTTCTCGTCTCGCCGAGAAAAACACAATGGGAGGGGTCCCGGAGCGAATCGATGAAATTTTTGGGAAAAGTCACCGAGGTCTGTATATAGGCTCATATAGCTCCATACTGGCTATATGGGGGTATAGGTTCAACCTGAGAAATTCACACACGTTCATTGTGATATGGGTTGCTTGGATTTGTTTTTCACGTCTCGTCATTTAGAACACGATGGGAAGGGTTTCGAAACGAAACGGTGAAATTTTTGGAAAAGTTCATCGAGGCCTGGATAAGCCCATAGGCCTATACTGCATGGCTATGGGGGTATAGGCCCATACTGGGTGGACATTTTGGGGTCTAGGTGAGCCCCTAATGATCCTATGGTGTCGTGTGAAGTCTTATTTTGAAGGTCTCGTGGAGGAGCATCCGACTGGACTAATTCGTCCGTTTTCAATATTCTGCGCATGCGCAGTCTGGCCGTAGTATAGAAAGCAGGTATTTTTGGGGGGGTATGTGGTTGTGTGTTTGGGGTAGAGATGGACCGCTATGGGTCCGAATGGGTCGTGGAAGGTGTCAAAGTGAAGGGGTAGAGTCAGAATGGCGTGTTTTTTATTGAAAGTCGCGTCAATCTGCGCATGCGCAGTTGGTTGTAGTAAATAAAGTGTCCATTTTGGAGCAGTGCAGGAAGGTATTTGGGGTAGAGATGGACCATCCTTGGTCCGAATGCGTCCTGGGAGGTGTCATGTTGTAGCTCTCGGGGTGTGCATCTCCATTTTAGGGATGTTCGCTTCATCTGTGACGTCATCGGTGACGTCATCAGTACGAGTAGTAGCGAAAGTGGGCATTTTGGGAAAGTACAGGAAGGTATTTGGGGTAGAGAGGGACCATCCTTGGTCCGAATGCGTCGTGGGAGGTGTCATGTTGTAGCTCTCGGGGTGTACATTCCGGTTTGAGGGATGATCACGTCATCTGTGACGTCATCAGTAGGAGTAGTAGCCAAAGTGGGCGTTTTTGGGGGTGTGTGGAGGTGTGTTTGGGGTAGAGATGGACCATCCTTGGTCCGAATGCGTCGTGGGAGGTGTCATGTTGTAGCTCTCGGGGTGTACACCCCGATTTGAGGCATGTCCGCAGCATCTGTGACGTCATCGGTGACGTCATCAGTACGACTAGTAGCGAAAGCGGGTATTTTGGGGCAGTGAAGGAAAGTATTTGGTGTAGAGATGCACCATCCTTTGTCCGAATGCGTCGTGTGCGGTGTCATCTTGTAGTAACGCCCGCCAACACCAAGCTCAATGCTTCAATGCCCTGGTGAAATAGCTCAGAAGCTCTGATTTTCTAGATATTCCATGGAATTGTCACTCATTCTTCGAAATGCAGTGGCGTCCGTCGTTACGCCTTAACAGACCGGAGAGAGTACAACAACAACAAGAAGGATGAGACATGAGAGTACAACAACAAGAAGAAGTTTTTTCATATAGTTTATTCTCCCCAATGTTACATCATACCCACGCTGGGGGAGCCGCGTTGGGTATATTTACAATTCAGGAAGACTCTTGTCCAATCAGAGGCCACCATTTGCATCTGTCATATTCGTTCCTGTCCGTTAGATGTATTCTTGTCCAATCAGAAGTCTCCATTTCAGAAAGTTCCATCTTCGGCCATGTTCGCTCTGAACCGTTTATTCTAATCATCGTCGGGCAGGCCAGGATATCGTTGAGGCAACATATCCTCAGATAGTTGTTTGTGCATTCTGAGTATCTATCAGTGCATGGGTGAATACATTCACCCGATGGGAAGATTCCGTAATTTGGTCACGAAGAACGTAACATTGGTCACCCTCTCTACGACCCATTGGAAGTTGGGGCGCTGTTCATAGGCCCATCCCAAGATATCCAATTGGTCCACTTGGTCCAGCACGGGCTGTAGCGACGCCCGGTTAATGATGGTAAACGGTTGGTCAAATACCCGGATGTTACTGCTCGGGTAAAAGTATCGGACTTGGTCTGTCTCCTTATGCTGCAGTACATAACCAAACGCCAGATTTAATTTGAAGGACGTAGTTTGGTCATTGAAGATGGCTTCCACGTAGCTGCGTAGACGGGCGAGGCCAGTCAGTCTGAAATTGTAGATATCTTCAATAGGGCGATGACGGTGGAAACAGTGCCGTATCATGGGCCAATGGCGCCGATAGATGTCACTCACTGGATGGGCGTCCTGTAAGAGATCGCTGGGAACATCCACCACATCTTCCAGAAAATGTTCGATGTTGTCAGGCGTCTGACTGGGAACACTAACGTTGGGGGCCGGCTGGATATCTAGGCTCTTCTGAACTGTGGGTATAGGCGGGCTCTCCGTGTTCGCATCACCAGTGACATTCGTCTCCCCGGGCTCATCTTCACTAGGTCTGTCCCTCATGGGTGCCTCTCTAGTGGTGACGGACTATGAATCAAATGTTGGTGCTGTCTTAACTGACTGGGTCGTTTGAATAGTTGACCACATTCATTACATTGTTCCGTCGCGCTCTCGTGGAGTGAGCGTTCATGTCGCAGTAAAGCATCTTCCCGATTAAATGACCGTGCGCAAGTTATACAAGTATATCGTGCACCGTTGTGGATGGAGGACTGGTGTCGTCGCAAATCTTGTGGGCGAGTAAATGGCTTCTGGCAAGTTGTGCAAGATAACATATCGGCTGTGGATCTGGAAATGATGAATGCCGTAAAATTCTGGCTCTTATAGGCCAACATAGAAGTACCCGGATGTAGGCGCGGACGTCAGCGACAAGATCCCGGATGTACAAGAACCAGGATGTACCCGGATGTAAAAGTCTCTGGATGTAAAAGTGCCCGGATGTTCAATTCACTTCGCCCACTGGAAAATTTCCTCTCTCCTCGTGCAAAGATCACATCCGGCCAAGGATACACATTCAAGGCAGGTCAGCCATCGCTGGCGATGGTAGCGGAGATCTCCGAGCTCTCCCCTGGTTGAGCTATAACCCACACTGAAGAAATCATCTATCATTTCCATAGTTATGGGCGGGTATCTTTTGGTAACTCGTTTGGGGAGTCGAGCGGGAACCGGCACCTTTTCGTCAATCTTCAACGATTGCTCGTCCGCCTTGAAATTGGCTGGCTTTTCCATTTGATTGGGTCTGGTACAGGTTGTGAGAAATGTACATCTAACATGCGTGTTTCCGTATTTATAGTTAGAGGGGAGGTGACCGTCCTATCGACCAATCAGAAGCCATCATTTCAGAAAGTTCAATCTTCGTTCAGTGTAACCTAAACGTCTTCGGGCAATCCATGATACTGAAGCTCGAAGCTCTTACTTCTCTCATTCAACACTGGGATCAATCTCCATCGGCTCTTCAATACGCGGCGGCGAATCTACCTCCATGGGTTCTTCTATTCTCAGATGCATTCCCATAGAAACTGAAATATCCGGTCTCGAGAGTGGCGAACGTGATCCGTGTATGACATTTCGGTGACGTCTAAATTGACTGGGATGCTTAAAGGCTATATCACAATCCGCACATGTATGCATGGGTACTTCGTGGCGTGCACGTGTGTGACAACGCAAACTGTCCAGACGATGAAAGCGCTTCGAGCAAGTTGTGCAAGAGAACATATCGGCTGTGGATCTGGAAATCATGAATGCCGTAAAAATTCTGGCTCTTATAGGCCAACATAGGAGTACCCGGATGTAAACGCGGACGTCAGCGACAATCGCCGGATGTACAAGAACCCGGATGTACCCGGATGTAAAAGTCCCGGATGTAAAAGTGCCCGGATGTTCACGAATGTTCCACCATGCCGGATTTCTATCAGGCCCAGGTTCAGAAACTCTCATGCCCTGCATGTGAATAGTCAGTCATATTGTGTGTGTATGCATGTATGCGTCTGTGTGTATGCATCTGTGTGTGTGTTGGTGTGTACGTGTGTATGTGTGTGTGTATGCGTCTGTGTGTGTGTGTGTGTATGCGTGTGTATGCATGTGTGTATGCATGTATGTGTGTGTATGCGTCTGTGTCCTTGCGAGTGTGTGTATGCGTGCGTGTGTGTATGTATATGTGTACTTGAGTGTGTACGTGTGTGCGTGTATGCATCTGTGTGTGTGTGTGTGCGTGTGCGTGCATGTACGTGCATGTGTATGCCTGTATGTGTGTGTATGCGTCTGTGTTTATGCGTGTGTGTGTGTATGCAACCACCACCACCACCACCAGGTGTTGACGTCCGTCAGCACCACCACTACCACCACTACCATCACCACTACCACCACCACCACCAACACCACCGGGCGTTGACGCCCGTCAACGCCACCAACACCACCACCACCACCACACAGCACCACACCACCACACCATCACCACCACCACTGGGCACACACGACCTGGTGTACCCTATGCCCGGTTCTTTCTTATATGTACAGACACCACCACCAACACCACCACCACACACTACCACCACACACACACCACCACCACATTCCACCACCACCACACACTACCACCACACACACACACACACACCACCACATTCCACCACCACCACCACCACCACCACCGGGGGTTGACGGGCGTCAACGCCCGGTGGTGGTGGGAGCTCCCGTGTGGCAGAGCTCTTGGATCGGAGCTCTTGGAGCTCAAAGCGTGTGGAGCTCAGAGCTCGGAGTGACATTTGCATATGACCTCTGTGAGGTCACTTCCGCTTCCGTTCACGTGACCGGAACTGACCTTTGACCCCTGCGCGCAGCTCGCAGAGGAATTTTCAGTGGGCGAAGTGAATTGAACATCTGGGCACTTTTACATCCGGAGACTTTTACATTCTTTGGTTCTTGTACATCCGGGATCTTGTTGCTGACGTCCGCGCCTACATCCGGGTACTTCTATGTTGGCCTATAAGAGCCAGAATTTTACGGCATTCATCATTTCCAGATCCACAGCCGACATGTTATCTTGCACAACTTGCCAGAAGCCATTTACTCGCCCACAAGATTTGCGACGACACGAGTCCTCCATCCACAACGGTGCACGATATACTTGTATAACCTGCGCACGGTCATTTAATCGGGAAGATGCTTTACTGCGCCATGAAAGCTTACTCCACGAAGGCGCGACGGAACAATGTAATGAATGTGGTCAACTCTTCAAACGACCCAGTCAGTTAAGACAGCACCAACGTTTGATTCATGGTCCGTCACCACGGTATGAGCGACAAATTCCCATTAAAGAGGCACCCATGAGGGTCGGACCTAGTGAAGATGAGCCCGGAGAGACGAATGTCACTGGTGATGCGATCACGGAGAGCCCGCCTATACCCACAGTTCAGAAGAGCCTAGATATCCAGCCGGTCCCTAGCATTACTGTTCCCAGTCATACGCCTGACAACAACGAACATTTTCTGGAAGATCCGGTGGATGTTCCCAGCGATCTCTCACAGGACGCCCATCCAGTCAGTGACATCTATCGGCGCCATTGGCCCATGATACGGCACTGTTGCCACCGTCATCGCCCTATTCAAGATATCTACAATTTCCGACTGACCAACCTCGCCCGTCTATGCAGCTACGTGGAAGCCATCTTCAATGACCAAGCTACGTCCTTCAAATTAAATCTGGCGTTTGGTTATGTACTGCAGCATAAGGAGACAGGCCAAGTCCGATACTTTTACCCGAGCAGTAACTTCCGGGTATTTGACCAACCGTTTACCATCATTAACCGGGCGTCGCTACAGCCCGTGCTGGACCAAGTGGACCAATTGGATATCTTGGGATGGGCCTATGAACAGCGCCCCAACTTCCAATGGGTCGTAGAGAGGGTGACCAATGTTACGTTCTTCGTGACCAAATTACGGAATCTTCCCATCGGGTGAATGTATTCATCCATGCACTGATAAATACTCAGAATGCACAAACAACTATCTGATGATATGTTGCCTCAACGGTATCCTGGCCTGCCCGACGATGATTAGAATAAACGGTTCAAGAATACATCTAACGGACAGGACCGAATATGACAGATGCAAATGATGGCGTCTGATTGGACAAGAGTCTTCTTGAATTGTAAATATACCCAACGCGGCTCCCCCAGCGTGGGTATGATGTAACATTGGGGAGAATAAATTATATGAAAAAACTTCTTGTTGTTGTTGTACTCTCATGTCTCATCCTTGTTGTTGTTGTTGTACTCTCTCCGGTCTGTTAAGGCGTAACGACGGACGTCACTGCATTTCGAAGAATGAGTGACAATTCCATGGAATATCTAGAAAATCAGAGCTTCTGAGCTATTTCACCAGGGCGTTGAATCATTGAGCTTGGTGTTGGCGGGCGTTGCTACAAGATGACACCTCACACGATGCATTCGGACCAAGGATGGTCCATCTCTACACCAAATACCTTCCTTCACTGCCCCAAAATACCCGCTTTCGCTACTACTCGTACTGATGACGTCACCAATGACGGCACAGATGCTGCGGACATGCCTCAAATCGGGGTGTACACCCCGAGAACTACAACATGACACCTCCCACGACGCATTCGGACCAAGGATGGTCCATCTCTACCCCAAACACACCTCCACACACCCCCAAGAAAGCCCACTTTGGCTACTACTCCTACTGATGACGTCACCGATGACGTCACAGATGACGTGATCATCCCTCAAATCGGAATGTACACCCCGAGAGCTACAACATGACACCTCCCACGACGCATTCGGACCAAGGATGGTCCCTCTCTACCTCAAATACCTTCCTGCACTTCCCCAAAATGCCCACTTTAGCTACTACTCGTACTGATGACGTCATCGATGACGTCACAGTTGAAGCGATCATCCCTAAAATGGAGATGTACACCCCGAGAGCTACAAAATGACACCTCCCAGGACGCATTCGGACCAAGGATGGCCCATCTCTACCCCAAATACCTTCCTGCACTGCCCCAAAATGGCCACTTTACTTACTACAACCAACTGCGCATGCGCAGATTGACGCGGCTTGCAATAAAAAAACACGCCATTCTGACTCTACCCCACACAAACTTCACTTTGACACCTTCCACGACCCATTCGGACCCATAGCGGTCCATCTCTACCCCAAACACACAACCACATACCCCCCAAAATGCCTGCTTTCTATACTACGGCCAGACTGCGCATGCGCATAATATTGAAAACGGACGAACTATTAGTCCAGTCGGATGCTCCTCCACGAGAGCTTCAAATTAAGACCTCACACGACACCATAGGATCATTAGGGGCTCACCTAGACCCCAAAACGCCCACCCAGTATGGGCCTATACCCCCATAGCCATGCAGTATAGGCCTATGGGCTTACCCAGGCCTCGGTGAACTTTTCCAAAAATTTCACCGTTTCGTTTCGAAACCCTTCCCATCGTGTTCTAAATGACGAGACGAGAAAAACAAATCCAAACAAGCCATATCACAATGAACGTGTGTAAATTTCCCTGATTGGACCTATACTCCCATATCGGCTATATGGTACTTTTCCAAAAATTTCACCGTTGCGCTCCAAGACCCTTCCCATCGTGTTCTAAATGACGAGACGTGAAAAACAAATCCAAGCAACGCATATCGCAATGAACGTGTGTGAATTTCCCAGGTTGAACCTATACCCCCATATAGCCAGTATAGAGCTATATGAGCCTATATACAGACCTCGGTTACTTTTCCCAAAAATTTCACCGCTTCGCTCCGGGACCCCTCCCATTGTGTTTTTCTCGGCGAAACGAGAAAAACGAGACCCCACAACCCATAGTAACACCCACAAAAGAATTTGATCACCTCTCCCCCCATATAGCCAGTATGCCAGTATGAGCCTATATACAGACCTACCCGGTACTTTTCCAAAAATTTCACCGTTTCGCTTGGAAACCCTTCCCATTGTGATTTTCTTGGCGAGACGAGAAAAACGAGACCCCACAACCCATAGTAAAGCCCACAAAAAAATTTGACCACCCCTCCCCCCATATAGCCAATATGGCGCTATATGGACCTATACATGTATACAGACCTCGGTGACTTTTTCCCAAAATTTGACCGATTCGCTCCGGGACCCCTCCCATTGTGATTTTCTCGGCGAGACGAGAAAAACGAGACCCCACAATCCATAGTAACACCCACAAAAAAATTGACCACCCCTCCCCCCATATAGCCAGTATGAGCCTATATACAGACCTCGGTGACTTTTCCCAAAAATTTCACCGATTCGCTCCGAGACCCCTCCCATTGTGTTTTTCTCGGCGAAACGAGAAAAACGAGACCCCACAACCCATAGTAACACCTCCCCCCCCAAAAATTGACCACCCCTCCCCCCATACAGACATTTCCCCGTATATTGTATATTGTACGAGTCCGTATTCCGCATTTTATTTATTTATTTTATTTATTTCTGTGAAAACACCCGATATGCAGGCCCCGATAAGCCCGGGAGACCGATATGCCCCCCATGGGATAGAGTCGATAGGAGTATATTCTAGGGTAAAGTCCCTGTTCCGTTTTTTATATCTGGAGACATTTTACATGCACCCTCTAGAGGGCAGCACCATCGATGCCAAAGGGGAATCCCCTTTTTGTTTGTTTGCAAGACACGGACGTGACCGAAAAGACACGGACCACCGGGACCCCTCCCATCGTGTTTTTCATCGTGAGACGTGAAAAAACAAGACCAAACAACCCATAGTAAAATCCACAAAAAATGACCACCCCCATACCCCATACAGGCATTTTCCCCGTATATTGTATAATACAGGCCCCTATTGTAGACCAAGTATTTGGGACTACTTTCTGTCCGCGGAGGCATACCGCATTACCGCCAGACCGCGGAGGAATACATACTACATAGGGATCGGAAGTGACGTCACCCTGGTGGCGCCACATGTTGGAACTATAGTGCACTTGACCTGCGCTGTGACCTGCAAAAATTGGAACTCTTCTGTGTTCGGAGGTAGTTTTTGGTCTCTTGAGCTGGTGGCGCCCCCTGGCGAATGCAAGAGTTACCTCCCCCGGCAAAATACGGCTTTAAAAGGGTTTTCTATACTACTACGATGGTCTTTCAGTTTTGTGGATAACAATGGTCGTTCAAGAATGGAGGTAACGGTAGACATATGGAAGTAACGGCAGTCCTTCCGTTATGGAGGGGACGGTGGTCCTTCAGTTATGGCGGTAATGGTGGATCTTCAGTTATGGAGATTGCGGTGGTCCTTCAAGTAATGGCGGTAACGTTTGAACTTCAGGTATATAAGTAACAGTGATTCTTGGGGTATGGAAACGAAGGTAGACCCCCAGGAATGGAAGTACCGGTGGTCCTTCAATTATGGGGGTAACGGTGGCCCTTCAGTTATGGATGTAATGATGGATCTTCAGTTATGTGGATAACAATGGTCCTTCAATTAATGGAGGCAACGTTTGAACTTCAGGTTTAGAAGTAACGGTGATCCTTGGGGTACGGAAGCAACGGTAGACCCCCAGAAATAGAGGTACCGGTACGGTGATCCTTCGAGCAATATAGGAAACAGTGGTCCTTCAAGGAATGGAGGTAACGGTAGACAATTCATGTATGTAGTTAACGGTGGTCCTCCAGTAATAGAAGTGAGGAACATCCTTGAACAAAGGGAGGTAACGGTGATCAGTCAGGTATGAAGGTAACGGTGAACCTTCCATGCATGGATGTAACGGTGGACATGTATAAAGGTAAAGATGTTTCTTCAAGGAATGCAGAAAACCTTGCTCCTCCGGATATGAAGGTAAAGGTGGTCATTCGAGGAATTAAAGAATTTGATAATTCAGGAGATATTGTTTATTTTGCTCATCTGGTCGCGAGAATGTTCGAATTCGTCGGCTACCCTCAGGTAATTATCGATACGGGCAGGTAGGGCATAATGGAACTCGTTTGATCGATTTCATCCATGTACTATTTCTGCTTCGCTTTGTTCCTCAAGACAACTACTGTGTCACTACTTACATCCTTCATATGATACATGTCTCTATACTCCATATCACGAGGTCACAAATGTGAAGCGGAACTCCTGAAAGTAAGATTGACGACTGGTTACCGCTATGGCAGACCCGCTATCTGCCATGGTACGACTTTGTCAGACGAACCATGGCTGGGAATGATGCTACTCTAAAGAGAGAACATGGATGAGACAGCTATCGCTAAGGCTAGAGGGCTGATACTTACCACACGACATCTTTGGATCGAGCTCTAAAAGAAAATGTAAAAAAAATCCACGAGACCTCCATAATGACGTCACAGTAACGTCATTTTCAAAACGCGCATTTTTGGGGCGATTTTTCGGCCAGAATACAGATACACTCGACCACAATGGCCAGGCATTGGCGGAGGTAAAAATCTGGGTAATCTTCATTGCTGATGTCAGAGGTGCATTGTAGGGTAGTTCTGGTCAGCAAAATCAGATTTGGCGTGATTAAAATTCTATATATAGACAGAAACATTATTCAAATCGGACAAAAACATATATTTCTCTGTCAGATGTACCGGCGGCCATCTTGGAAAATGGCGACCATTTTGAACTTTCGACAGAGAAATGTCTTCCACCTTCATTCGTTGTCAATTATTTATGCGAAGATGTATATTAGCTCAAACCTTTATTTGAAAATACATTCCCTGAATGTGATATCCGCATAAATATGTAGACAGAAAACAAGCCATGAGCGGCTATCTTGGATTTATGCAAATTGGAAATTTTCCCTTGTCTACATCAATCTACATTTTTGATATGTTGTTCGGAATCACTTCAGAGGTTATTTACCGCAAACCCCGTTTCTGTTGCAATTTTTTCTAGGTTTGGTGATTTTCTCGCTAGATTGACTGGACCCTCGTGTAGATGACGATAGCAGTTACCAAATGGATGATCGCGATACATTTCATTGGCTATCAAATTATGGCCAGGAACAAGATGAAGTTTCATATTTGATTGTCTGTACACTTGGTGTATGTTATTCAGAGAGTAGAGGTCGAAATAAATGCTTTTCAGCCGAACAATCTCCAAATATTTTCTCGTTTCATCAGTTGAGCCTTTGAGCTTTGAATCTTTTGTTTGAAAATTCAATGATCGGAGCGTCTAGACGTCAGTTTTACATTAGGTTATGTTCTGGGTGAAAGGAAGTTTATCGAGCCGTTTGATGATGACTTTGTGTTTTTCATTCTGATCCGTCAGCGTGGGTGGTATAATGGCGGGACAACTCCAGAAGTTCCTGATATGATTGTTTAAGCAGGTTCCACAGACCCGTTATCTCGTTAAGGCGTGCAGTGTATAAAATCTGCAGATTTGTATGTATCGTGTGATTGAATATTAAAATACAATGATTAACCTTGATTACCGTCGTCCCAGTGGATTTCCAGCCACTCTGTTTAGCCTAAAATAACACTATACAATTATAACATCCCGGCTATCCGTGTAGATATTTGCGATCTTTTAGCTGGTGAGATAATCGACATGTTCGCCAAGTTGCGGGTCACTTGAAATAATTTTCTAATGTTTCCTGTTACAAGCGGTTGCTTTGCAAGTCGATTTCCGGAAGTGGTCCGAAGATGAATGTTCCCGGTACAATCTTATCTACACCAGAGCTAAATCAGAACCGGAAAAAATTACCGCCATTTGTGAAGTCGCCCACGCAGAGATCTATACGGGCTCAATAATAAGTTAAGCGAGAGGCAGATCGAACACGGTTTAAGTCGGCGCTAATGGGAAAATGATCCAGGGTACGGTTAAGTTGAAAGTACGTTCACGTGGTTAGGTGGGTGTGAAATTGTACTGATCAATTGCCTATCGGCCAACTTAAAATCGAAAGTGATAAACCCTTCATCAAAGGGTGCCAAACATTCCGTGTCTTAATTCAGATTTAATTCACCTGTTATAAGCAATATGGAAGTTTTTTTCTCGTTATTGCGGTCTCGAAGTACGGCCGGAAACCATAAATTCTGGACGCCATAGACTCACACGGAAAGTGAAAATGGTCAAAGAGCTAAATTTGGAACAGGCAATCGGATTCCAAATGGGTTTTAACAGAAATTACATACTGCGTGACATTTTCACAAAGGTAAAAAATAACACGGTATAAATGTCTCGCTTGCAACTTATTGCTCTCAAACTGTGCGGGATAGTTTATCTTATAAACTAAAACATTGTGTAGATACGACCGAAATTACGTGACGTCATTTCAGGAGTAGCGGCTAATTACAAACATCATCATTAATGGTCCAGTGGACGTCACGGTCAGCCTGGCGGGTGTGATAGGATATTAGGTATCAATAAAATGGTATAAATAGCCAGGACTGACTGAGTGGGAAGCCACATCGAACTGACTAAGCATTTTCTTCAAAAGTCTTCGGAGTTAATATCCAAAGAAATGTTTTCTTGTTAACACTGAATTCCAAGAAGTTGAAGGCTGAAGACAGAGGCACTGGAGCGTGTCAGGTAAGGATATTTATTTACGAAACTGTGTAGCTGTGTAAATGGATAGGTACTCCGTTAGGAAATTTATTCCACTTGCTATCTTTTAACCCATGCATCTAAGACTTGGTTTCCTAAGAAACAGAATTAGAAACGGTAGTCTCTCCTAGAGAAAAAGTACTCAGAATCGGTCTAATTTTTTGGGGACTGGGATTCCGTGCAACAATATAGTGTGTGCTATATGCTAATGGGATGTTTTGTTCATACATAATATTTTGGGCGAAACCTCGTTAAACTGTGCCACGTCCTCTGAAGCACGTGTTCGTTGAAAAAAAAAATCATCATCATACATGCTGGCATATTTGCAGCCATCACTATCTTTTCGAAAATCATTTTCTTACAGATAATAAGTGCTAAAGATGCATTGAATATTGTTGTTCCAGAATATTTATCACATATATATGATATTTGTGTTATAACAAGAGTAAGATTCGACAATCACTAGGCAACCTTGGTCTACTGGATGTATGCAATAAGAAAAGAATATAAACTAGTACGCACAAGTTACTTGACAGGGCGCTCAAAACTCACAAATTTTGTTTGTCAAGTTAAAAGTTTTGAAAAATTTATATTATCCTTGAAGTACCGGTACATTCCTCAAATCCGCGTCGGCCAACGTTTATAAAAGAACCGTACATGTACCTTTAAGATGCATCAAACTTTCTTATTAGAAGCATCTCCGATGGAAGATTTCCATTTTCCCTACCACTAATACCGATAAACCCCAAACGAACATAAAGCCTCATAAAAATCTGGATTATAGCTGGTTTCAGAAGTTGTACAACTAAACTTCTGCCCACTTTGTGGCCATGAGTCCGTAGGCAGTTAAACCAATTCGTAGGTATTTTTGTGCTGCCATCTCAAGAAAAGATGTCGAATGCATGTGAAAATCTTACGGAAGAACAATATGGCAGAGCACACATGTACCGTATAGATATGTATCTACTTGGGATTTTTCGACTCTCTATACTACTCTTCCTCATCAGGATCTCATTGAACACCTTCGTTCATTGATAACATTGATGTTGAATCACCTGTATGTTTATGTCAGAAGTCATCAGGCTTTCTTCAGTTCCATTGCGCGTATAAGGATACCATTCTTGGGATGTTTCTTTTTTATAGAACTGCTGGAATTCTCATTAACAACATCTATGTGAAATTCGGCAATACCATATACCAACAGCGTATAGGTATTCCAAATGGGTAGAAATTGTACACCATATTTGGCAGATCTGTATCGGTTCTCGTATGAATTCGAGAATATGCAGATATTGCCAAAAGATAACCATTCTCAGTCGCCAAACGCTATATAGACGATTTCCTAGCACTGGATCTATTAGCGAAACTGCGAAGGATATATATCCCCTTCGCGGGATTTGAAGGAAACTACTGATAGCCCAGATGGAGCATCTGGACCTATATATTTACAAGAATGTTTAGGGCTTTCTCACGTCGATTCGATTACAATTTTGGCATTTTTCACTACCCATTTCTGGATAGTAATATGTAGAAAGAACTGCATACGGCGTATACATATCTCGTCTCGTTATTTGTGCGATGTGTCTGTGACGATTTTAATCAAACTGTCAAACTGGGCTATATCGCCAAACGCATTCAAAGTTTCGCAAATTTTGTGCTAAATATAGCATATTGACGGCAATCTCAGTAAACTCAGATATAATATCACGAAATATTATATCTGAATTCAGCCCTATATAAATCCCGTGCGAATATGAAACTATATTTGTTAGCCAATCAGGTGGCTAGCTTGTTGAAATCACGCCCACAGTAATTACACACGGTAGCATGTGAACTAATTTTTAAACATTATGGGGAAACAGTATCCAAATATGGGACCATTTTCAGACGGTCTGCATGGTAAACAGTGAAGATCAAAGAGTTTACTCCCGTCAACAAGTCTGGCTTTGTTTGGGGGTAGAAAATATCAAAAGACTGAGCCGCGCGAAGATGTTAATCTCCGTGAAGTAAACGTCAATCATTGTCAGAGAGAAAAGTCAGAAATTGCCCTGATTGGCTTATTATGGGATCTCGCAGAATATCGACGAACATTTCGCACGAAGTTTTCATAGCGTTACGTCTAGATGGTATTCCCATGATTTACCATCTTGGTTTACCTAGATTGATACTGACGGCAAAAGTATGACCGTAGCGTACAAGATCTCTGGCGCTATACATTTCGTAACTTATGTCTAATTCCGCTGAACCCACGGGGCTAGGGGCCGTTTGAATATCATGTTGTATACATCTCCATGATGCTCAAATGAACAGACACAGTCAAAGCGTGACTAAGATGCATACTCTGGAAAACGACTTGGAAATTCATTTGGATAAAGTTTGGTCATTGAGTAGGATTTTATGTAAAGTATCATAATGTCTTGCAGAAATCACTGAAAACTGTTGACCGCTAGATAATATTTTTTCAATGAACATGTTCAAAGGACGAGGCGCGATTTAACGAGAAGCGCTTTATGTGCAAACATGGGATATTTACGTATAAACCATTTTCTTCCATTTTTGCTGTATGCTCAAAGTAACTGTTAGAGCTGGGGTTTTGTGCCAATACGTGGTCTTATCGGCTTTCCTTCAACCGATCATTTCACAGCTATAATCCTTGAACCATGCAGGTTCACTTTGTTATAGAGGACGTGTCTTTGCGATGTTCAGTGTGACACCGTGGCTGTCATATTTATCTCTCTCGATAACATGAGTAGTGGATAAAGGGCAAAATCACGCACATTGACCTCAGAAATTTGCATATGACCTCTGTGACGTCACAGTTGGGTCGGCCATGTTGTAAAGCAAGATGGCGGTGTGGTTCGGTTATGTTCGGGACTGTTCGGGTTGTCGTCCGTGTTGTAAAGCAAGAGGGTGTTGGGTGGTCCCTGTTGTAAAGCAAGATGGCGGCGTGGTTCGGGCGTGTTCGGGCGTGTTCGGTGTGGTTCGGCGCTGTTCGTGTGTGTTCGTGTGTGTTCGGGCCTGTTTGGGCATGGTGGAAAGCAAGATGTCGGTTGTCGGTGCTGTTGTAAAGCAAGATGGTGGTTGTCGTCCCTGTTGTAAAGGAAAATGGTGGTTGTGGGCCCTGTTGTAAAGCAAGATGTCGGAGTGTGTTCGTGAATGTTCGGGAATGGGTTGAAAAACATATAAAAGTAGGTGATTTTTAGTGAATGGGTTATAATTATTGGATGACTTTGGGAAGTGTTTAACTGACCTGATTTGCCTGCCTGCCTGCTTGCCTGCCTGCCTGCCTGCCTGTCCAGTTCCAGCCTGCCTGTCCAGTTCCAGTTCCAGTCTGCCTGACTTGTAACCTGTCGGCCTGCTCCTGTCTCATCTCTATCCAGCCTGACCCGTGTGTTTGGAAGCATGACACGTGGAGAAGATTTTCCCTTTGACCCAGCAGTCCCTCCGGTAGAAGTTTTGCCTGAAGCAGAGCGTGTGAGGGCGCTTTATCAACGACACTGGGCTACCATACGCCATTGTTTTCACCGTGACCGTCGTCTATTGGATTTGTATAACTTTCGACTGGAAGACTTCACCTATTTGTCTACTTACGCTGAGAGTATATTCAGAGACCAGGTGACAGCGTTCAAGTTGAATATGACATTTGGGTATATTTTACGGCACAAGAACACGGACCAGCTGCGGTATTATTACCCGAGTAATAATACGTATGTGTTTGACCAGCCGTTTACGGTAACGGAATGGAATTCCCTGGAGCCACTGCTCGAACAATTGACTACGTTGGATCCGTTGCAATGGGCCCAGTTGCAACGTCCCAATACGGAATGGCTTGTGGAAAGGGTCACCAACGTCACATTTTTTGTCACGAAAATGAGAGATCATCCTATCGGTGCTCCTGTACTACTCCCTCCTTGGCTGCTTCATCTACACGGCTTGTATCCATTAACCAGCGGGGCGCATGGGCCCTACAAAGACCGGAAATGTTTGTTTCGGTGTTTGGCCGTACATGTGGACGGGTGTCACCCTCGGAGTTGTGACAGAGTGGCCAATGACTATTGGGAGCAGTATTTACAGCAGCAAGACATGGATCAGCGGCACTTCCGTGGCGTTCCTTTCAAGAATTTGGATGACGTGGAAACCCTGTTCAACATCAATATCTTTGTATACCGATTACAACAGGAGGACGATATATTGGTGGCTGAATTGGTGCGTCGTTCCACAGAACGGTACGCTTCTACCATGAAAGTGAATGTGTTTGACTACAATGGCGTGAGTCATTTTTCGTTGATACACAATATGAGCCAGTATTGTCAGTCTTACAGTTGCGCCCAATGCCATCGTGTGTTTCACCGTACCTCCCACTTACATCGACACGAGAAGATTTGTACGAACGCTGTGAAGCGAGTCTATCCTGGTGGTGTGTATCATAATACGCCTACTATTTTCGAGGAACTGGCCGATGAGGGACTCATCATACCGGAGGCGGACCGTTATTTTCCGTACCGGGCGTGTTATGATTTTGAGGCCTTGTTGGAGCCCATGGACTTGTTTTCTGCCAAAACACAGTGGACGCAGCGCCATATTCCCCTCAGTGTGAGCATTTCCAGCAACGTACCTGGCTATGACGCTGCACCGGTCTGTTTCGTGTCTACCGGTGATGCCCATGAGTTAATCTCCCGCATGATGGGGTATTTAGAAGAAGTGAGTGCGGCCAGTACGGAATTGTTGGTGTGCAAGTTCGAGGACATACTGGACCAACTGGACGATCGGATTCCTATACCGGGTGTAGCGTTTAGTGATGATGAAGAGTCGGAGTCGGAGTCGGTGTCGGAGTCGGAGCCCATGCAGTCGCAGGATGATGTGCCTTTACCCAAACCGTATGCCGAGAAATTGAAAGCGCGTTTTTACAATACCTAGGCCAGTTACCGGTGCTGGGGTTCAACTCGGGGCGCTATGATTTAAATATGGTGAAGGAATTTCTCTACCCTTACTTGGCCCAGGCGAATACCATCAAGTCGGTCATCAAGAAGATCAATAATCATATGGCCCTGACTACCACATCACTCCGTTTCCTGGATGTACGCAATTATTTGGCGCCTAATTATAGTTATGATCAGTGGGTGAAGGCGTATGACTGTGCACAAACGAAAGGTCTGTTCCCTTACACGTATATATCGACGCTCGACCGTTTGGCGGAAACACAGTTGCCACCGCGGCAGGCCTTCTTTAACGATTTGAAGCAAGTGGAATGTTCGGAAGACGCGTACCGTGAACTAGAGCAGGTATGGAACGACCAACACATGGAGACGATGCGAGATTTCCTCATATGGTATAATAACCTGGATGTGGTTCCTTTCCTGCAAGCGGCTGAGAAAATGGTTCAACTGTTTCGTCGTGAAATGCATGTGGACATCTTCAAGGAGTGTTTAAGTTTACCGGGTGTGGCGCTTCGCCATCTTTTTCAAGCGTGTCCGACGTACTTTTCGTTGATACAGCAGAAAGATGCGGACATGCATGAGTGTTTAAAGGCGAACATTGTGGGTGGTCCCAGTCTTATATTCCACCGTTATCACGAGAAGGACGTGACTACTCTGCCGGGTGGAAAATCTTGTGCAAAGATTATCGGTTTCGATGCCAATGCGTTGTACTTGTGGTCACTCGCCCAACCTATGCCCAGTGGGCATTACACACGTTGGTTGGCCGAAGGGCGGCATTTTACGCCCCAACGCGCTTCTTCCAAACATCTCGCCGACCAGTGGATAGATTGGGAAGCCTATCGACGGGGAATTACTATACGACACCAGACCAACGCCACAGAGAAGCGCATAGGCGATCGTCGCCTTCCCGTCGATGGGTTTGCCCTGGTGGGTAACACACCCACTGTATTCCAATTTTACGGTTGCTATTGGCACGGTCACGAATGCCATTTTAGTGCTGGGTGTTTCAACGGCCGACGTGGGAAAACAGGTGAGGAATTACGGAAAGAAGTGGTGGAGAACGCCGATTATGTGAAAGAGAGAGGATACCATCTCATTGAGATGTGGGAGTGTCAATTTCACACCCTGTGTGAGGCCCTACCTCATTTACGGCGTTTCCTCAAAGAGCGCGAGTATCCGTTGAGTCGTCGTCGACTGCTGAGTCTACCCCAGATGTTCGACGCCATTCGTTCGGGGGACCTGTACGGCTTTGTCGAATGTGATTTGCATGTTCCCGACACTCTCAAACCTGTCTTTGCCCAGTGCCCGCCCATCTTTAAGAACACGCTGGTGGGTCGAGATGATATTGGCGACACCATGGGAGCCTACGCAGATCAACACGAGTGTTTACCCCAACCTAGACGCATGCTCATTGGTAGTATGTGGGCAGAGAAAATCTTGCTGGGCACTCCGCTGCTGCAGTGGTATATGCGGCACGGTCTGGAGATTACGAAAATACACCAAGTCATACAGTACGTACCTCACGCCTGTTTTGCGGCGAATGCCGACATTGTGACGTCTGCCCGTCGTCAAGGCGACCAAGACTCCAGTAAGGCCATCATCGGTGAAAGTTGGAAGCTCACGGGTAACGGCTATTATGGCAAAACGGTAACCAACCAGGATAAGCACGTGAACGTGAACATTTGTAATACTACTCAAGCCCGCAAAAAGGTCAATTCTCCTCTCTTTCGGTCAGTGCAGGTCATCGATGACGACACGTATGAAATCACTTCAGCCAAGAAGACTATCCGTTACAACTTACCCCTGCAGATTGGATGTATGGTATACCAGGTGGCCAAGCTGCGCATGCTGCAGTTTCTATATGACTTTATGGGTGTCTATTTTAATGC
>JAVTVY010055111.1:0-29338 GCA_036873755.1 Hanleya hanleyi
AGATATACCGATTCTCATCGTTGTGTTTGGCAAAGGCGCTCATATCCACCAAATCCGCTTGCCACTGGGCATCTATTCCTTCCACGATGACCCGGTTCCGTAGAAAATGGCGACGGACAGATCGATGTAAGGTATAGGTGTCTTGTCTTCTTAACCAATCTCGGACTTGGGCACGTTGTACCCCCTGGGGTTTGGCCGCTCGATAGAGAGCCGCCAATGCACTATAGGCTGCCGGACTGTCGGGACTGTAGTATAAGTTATCCAACACCTTCTCCCAGCGCTTCATGGTGACACAATGATGATGGACCCTGGCTCTATCGTTTATTTATAACGGGTATATCTTGGGCGGAGTTTCTTTCTGATTTTCTTCGTGGACTTCCACAGTGGCCATGGTCAATGACCAGTCCAACTCGTCTGATGACCGCTTGATAAGCACTTCATCCACATCTACCACGGCATCTTCCAATGCAGACCATAGATCAGGGTGAAGGGTAAAATGCACTGTAACCCCATCTAGCCGAGCCAATTGAGCAAAGAAAGGGCCGCGTCGGATGTACATATCGTGACACAAGTGGATGAGATCGCCGTCCAGTTCACCAGACAACACCCGTTTGAATTTGGTCCAGCCCTCCCGGGACAGACGAATGTGAGCCGGGCACGGTTGTGTAGGGTCCGTGTCTCCCACCACCTCCTCCATGATATCGACCTTATCCGCATACACGTGCAGGAAAACCTCAGGGGTCAAGCTGAAATACGCCAGTACTATATGCTCCGTCATGGTCAGTACGTGAATGGTACCACATTTCACTGTCTCTCGTATTTATAGGGAGAACCCCGTGAGATGAAAGGATCAGGTGGTCATGTCATTGGGCTGACTGAGTCTAGCCGGGTAATCAATGGCATCGTCGTCGTCGGGTTCATGTAGTTGTTCATGGGGTTCAGCCAGGGCGTCCTCCATAGCACGAGCCCATGCCAATTGGTCGGGTGATCGGTCGTCCGGTGTAAACAACTGGTCCACAATAGGCACTACTTTCTCCAAGGCTGACCACACAGAGGGGCTTAGGAGGATACTTCGCGTAGACTCTTGGTAGCGGCCCAGGCGTATGTGGACGGGCGGGTCGGAATATACGTAGATGGCATTGTCCAGGTGGATGAGGTCTCCGTCCAACTCACCGCTCAACACCCGTTTAAATTTAGTCCAGCCATCACGCTGTAGCGTCACCGTATTCGATAGCATCTCAGCGGGCGCCAAGTAAATAGCTTCATCGTCTTTCACGAGGATGACTTTATCTAGATAGACGTATAACCCCACACTGGGTGTAAGAGGCAGGATGGCTCGTAGTGACATGCTTGCTCTAAATGTCGAAGGGAGAATGACACACACTCTGTCTCATCCCTCGTATTTATAGTGTCAATACCACAGCGCCAGGGTGAATAGGGCACAGACTAGTATGAGGCCAACCAGCCGGCGCTGGTTCCGGCGTGAGCGCTCCTGGTCCATAGCGCGAGCATCAAGGACGGCTGTCATAGTCCAGTAGTGGTGAGTGATGGCACGCCTCTCCATCGAGTGCAGTCTGTGGAGGACCGCTTCTGTGAACTCGTTCAGGATCTGGCGTCGTCCCTCGTTGTCGTCGCCATCTGCAAACATGGACCGGACCACTGCTCGGTAACCCGTGAATGAATTCACCACGGTGGCATACTGTAAAATGCGAGTCGCATGGGGCTGGATGTCCGCCATGGCTCTGTAGAAATGAAGGTGTGGGATGCCGATTTTGAGGTCAAAGGTCAATGGTAGTGAATATACACACTCTATACTGGATATGACCTTGAACTGATCACGTGACCTCCGAAAAAACCCCAGAACCAAGTCAGTACATGCATCCCATAGTCCCAGGTCACGCCCGATTCACGCAGACCGGAAGTGACGTCATACACCTGCGCACAACCGTGATGGAAAAAACCCAGAACCAAGTGAGTACATGCATCCCATAGTCCCAGGTCACGCCCGATTCACGCAGACCGGAAGTGACGTCATACACCTGCGCACAACCGTGATGGAAAAACCCCAGAACCAAGTCAGTACATGCATTCCATACAGGCAGACGAGGTCAAAATACTCGCTTCTGATTGGCTGGTCAGATCAGGTAAGTCACAGTGCTCCGCAAAAGTAGTGCAATGAATACTCCCTACCCTAAAAATCGACTCCTTTTATACGTTTTTCTATAATCCGCCATCTTGTCCCACCACCCACCACACACGCATTATTCAGAACAACATTACATGTGGTGGGAGGTGGGTACAAAATGGTGGATACCCACCTTCCACCACCCTAAAAACCAGGCCGCCATGTTGTACCCACCTCCCACCACATGTAATGTTGTTCTGAATAATTCTCTTGTGTGGTGGGAGGTGGGTACAAAATGGCGGGTACTCACCTCCCACCACCCTTAAAACCAAGCCGCCATCTTGTACCCACCTCCTGTCAATTGATGATGTGTGGTGGAGGTGGGTACAAAATGGCGGATACTCACCTCCCACCACACAACCACACAGGCCGCCATCTTGTACCCACCTCCACCACACCGGTGTCAGTCAGTGCACTGGTGTGGTGGAGGTGGGTACAAAATGGAGGCCTGTGTGGTTGTGTGGTGGGAGGTGAGTATCCGCCATTTTGTACCCACCTCCACCACACATCACTCACGCCTCCATTTTGTACCCACCTCCACCACACATCCACACAGGCCGCCATCTTGTACCCACCTCCCACCACACATCCATACAGGCCGCCATCTTGTACCCACCTCCCACCACACATCCACACAGGCCGCCATCTTGGCCCACCTCCCACCACACATCCACACAGGCCACGCCCCCTCATCGGGGACCCTCCCCCCATCCACCAATCAAAAACACGCTTACATACAACCAATTGTGACGTCATAGTTACATCCGGGTGAAAATTAACTCAATTCACGCTTTGTACACTACTGAGAAGTCGTAGATTTGTTGGATCGGTGGATAAATACTGTCTCATCGTTCGTTCGTTGAATATTTAAATACCCTGGACATCTGGTTGATATCGTTGTCCAACCACAGGTGGCTAAAGCCAAACAAACATGCAGCAGTGAAATAAAACATCAAGGTTTGCGGCATTTCCATAACCCGCCACCCCCGGTCCGCTCGACGAGTAACACAACATGCATGCCAACAACAAGGAAAGTTACACACTGCATGGACTTGCGATGCCCTGCACACATATTCATTGTTGAGCCACTCAGTTTAGTCGATCAAACGATCAACTTTGCTTGACCACACAGTAGGCCAGCTGGGTTACAGGGAAGGGTCAAAACAACGCGAATTTTCTCACACAAACAACAGTACACAGGCATACATGCATACAACTGCCCCAACCTGTAAACATTTCGGTCATCCATACGCGGTAAGACTGACCCTGGGATCGTGTGAATCCATGTTCAGCCTACTTTCGGCAACGGCTAAAGAGAATTTCCATAAATCAATACCACGTGACTTCGTCAGCCAATCAGCTAAAGTCTACCGACGTAACCCCAACGTAACTCGCCATTTTCGAATCATGTGATGAACTACTTTTTCAAAATTTCAGATCCACCACACCTCTTGGATGATACGAAAGTTATACACACCTATATATTTTGTAAGCCCAGGCAATATCTGTTTCAAAAGTAGTATGAAAACCTGTAATTCATCAGATTTCTCGAGTCTGTTCTCCGCCGGATGAAGGCCGAACAGAATCCAGTAAAACACTGGATATCGCTCCGCGATAATGGAGACACACGATTCGCAAGCCATCTTATGGATGGCGAAGTGTACGCAAATGACAACTGCCCGACATTTTAGCCTTGTTTCCGTCACGATGAGCGCGCCATCTATGGGCCAAATAAGAAAGACAACTCTTCTTTATAATTTACTGCCTAGCGGTGGTGTTTGAGAGCGAGTATTGTCATACATGTATGTATGAATATATCGGTTATTTAATAGATTGTTGTTTTATTTTTGATTGACACAAAAAAAAGTCCTTTTTCAGCCGTAAGAAAAGGCAAGTTATGATCTTTACAGTGACAGTCTCCAAGCAGAGGTGTAAATGGTGTATTTTATTAAAGTGCCTAGATGTGGTTCTGAAACGGAGAATATAACAAAGACTTACGAACGTCGCATGCATGCTCACGACGTGCCTTGCATTGTTGATGTGCATTTGAAACAGCAATCAAATTTGATGGCAATGGCACCATGTTGTTTTATCCACGATTAAGTCGGATGTACCGGTACATATGAAGTATCGTCATGGTTTATCGAACTGTGTCATTGTCTGCTAGCGCGAGCTGGTGTGATTAAGGTGTGAACTCAACAGGACGTTTTTACAGTCAATGTATGGTAGGAAAAAAACCTACGTTTTATCAGTGGTTTTACTGTGTGGATATGTGAGCCATTATTTGTAATGGAATATGTATGCAAACCTATAGTTTGGCAATTTTGTGTGATATTTCGAAAGTAATAAATTATGAAATAAAACTTTATTATTGTAAGAAACTCTTGTTTTCTACAAAAATAAACTTTTAGGGAACATTTCAAAGAAACACAAATTGTGTCAGAAAAGTGTATTCATGGTACATGTGACACTAAATGGCTGGGTATTGTGAACCTGAATTACCACGGTTCGTCTGATGTTTGATTTACTATTATGCTTTGTTACCACGGATTCGAACAATGCAGTTTCACGGTTTACCATTGAACATCATAGTTGACCACCGTTCGTTGTATGGTAAACCATGGTAAAATTGACCATACATTTTATTACCATGGATTTTCATGGTGCAGCCTGGAATACCGTGGTTCACCACGGTTCATTGTATGGTAAACCACGGTAAACTTTACCATACAATCTTTTACCATGGATTCACCATAAGTTACCATGGATGTTCATGGTTCAGCCTGGAATACCGTGGTTCACCACGGTTCGTTGTATGGTAAACCATGGTAAAATTGACCATACATTTTATTACCATGGATGTTCATGGTGCAGCCTGGAATACCGTGGTTCACCACGGTTCATTGTATGGTAAACCACGGTAAACTTTACCATACAATCTTTTACCTCGGATTTACCATACATTACCACGCAGAACCGTGGTTTACCATGCATTACCATACTTTACCCTATGGTAATGTATGGTAAACCACGGTTTTTTTTTATAAGGGACATGCTAAACAACTAAGATCTGATGATAATTAATTATCATCAGATCTTAGTTGTTTAGCATGACCTTGCTTGCCAAAAACATACATGCTAGATGCGATAATTATTTATTATTAATTATCATGTAACAAGTGTATTATATGCAAAAATGAAGAAATTGCAAGATTTTCCCAAAATAATAAAGAAATCCTGCATATTTTTCATCATTTACCTCAAAAATATAGATGAGTCAGGGTCACGCTAAACAACTAACAGCGGGCTTATGACAGCGAAGCTCACAGAAAAGGGTGACATCAGTTTCTGACCAGTTTCCACTGGAGCGGAATCTGGGCAGAATTTTAACAACAGGTTTCTGTCCAGTTTCCACGCACCGGAATGTTGGCGGAAACCTGAGTCAATTTCCGACTTGTTTCTGCTTAAGCGGAAACAGGTTGGAAAACTTGAATAGCAGTATCCAGTCCATTTCCGCTGGATTGGAAACAGAGCGGAAACTTGCGTCGGTTTCCGAGCTGTTTCTGTTGGAGAGGAAACAGGTTGGAAACTTCAGTACCAGTTTCCAGTCCATTTCCGCTGGATTGCAAACAGAACGGAAACTGACATCAGTTTCCCACCCATTTCCGCTGAAGCGTAATCTGGGCGGAAATTTAAGGACAGCTTTCCGTCCAGTCTCCGTGCACCGGAATCTTAGCGGAAACCTATGTCAGTTTCCGACCTGTTTCTGCGCAACCGGAAACAGGCTAGAAACTTGAATAGCAGTTTCCGGTCCATTTCCGCTGGATTTGAAACAGAGCGGAAACTCGCGTTGGTATCCGAGCCGTTTCACAAGCAGGTCGGAAACTTCAATACCAGTTTCCAGTCCATTTCTGCTGCATTGGAAACAGAGCGGAAACTGACATCAGTTTCTGACCAGTTTCCGCTGGAGCGGAATCTGGGCGAAAATTTAACAACAGGTTTTTGTCCAGTTTCCATGTACCGGAATCTTGGCGGAAACCTAGGTCAGTTTCCGATCTGTTTCTGCTCAAGCGGAAACCGGCTGGAAACTTGAATAGCAGTTTCCAGTCTATTTCCGCTGGATTGGAAACATGGGGGAAACTCGCGTTGGATTCCGAGCTGTTTCTGCTCGAGCGGAAACAGGTCGGAAACTTCAGTACCAGTTTTCAGTCCATTTCCGATGCATTGGAAACAGAGCGGAAACTAACATCACCCTTACGGAATTGCAGCATGGGCTGCAGTGCAGCATGGGCTGCATTCATGCTGGGATCATGCTGGATTTGCAGCATATGCTGGAATCATGCTGGGTTTCCATGCTGCAGTCATGCTGGAATCACTTTGATAAAATACTAGTCATACTGCATTGCAGTATATGCTGGAACTATGCTGGGTATCCATGCTGTGACCATACTGGATTTACTCCTACAGTATTTCACCATACTGCCTCCCAGCATGTACTGCGACCATGCTGCAAATGCATGCTGGAGTTATACTGGATTAACTCAGACATAATCTACCAATGCTGCAATCATGCTGGAACCACTTAGATAAAATAATAGTCATACTGCGTGCCAGCATATGCTGCAACCATGCTGCTGTATGGCTGACCTACATATCCATGTAGCTGTCACATGATATGAATGAACTATTGCCCTGGTTATTCTGTACCAATCAGAAATCAGGTCAGCTCACAAGTTTAGAGCAGAATTCAAATCAGAATAACTACTAACCAGTACTTTGAACATGGTTGCAGGAAAAACATGGCTTGTAAGATTCTAGGATGTGCCAAAGTACACAGACAAGAGCTATTTGCATTGTATTATCTTTAAATTCTTATGTATAACCATGGAAGTACATGTACTTGGAAACTTGAAGGTGAGTGCAGTTACAGTTCCCTGCATATACATCAACTTCATATTTGTCTGCAATATATATCCCTTTGTTTCAATGGTCCATCTTGAAGTATTTATTGATGTCTGGATAAGTGGAACATGAGATCAAGTACATGGATAGGAAAAATATATTACAACCCAACATATTTGCAAAATATGCCAGAAAACTAAAGTTAGCTTTATTATTGGTGCAGACAAATTCAATGGCTTCCACCACCTGTGTCCATGCAGTGAAGCTATAACATTGTACATGTATCCCATGTTTGTAGGTTATAGTTACCATGCTGGCACCATGCTGCAAAATCCCAGCATGGCTGCAGCATGCATGCCTCTGTATATGTTATAGCTACCATACTGGAACCATGCTGTGAAATCCCAGCATGGATGCAGCATGCCCCCTGCCAGGCTTTAGCTACCATGCTGGAACCATGCTGCAGAATTGCAGCATGGATGCAGCATGCCCCAGTACAATGGTCCTACCTACCATGCTGCAACCATGCTACAAAGTCCCAGCATGGTTGCAGCATGCCCCTATATATAGGCTCTAGCTACCATGCTGGAATCATGTTGTAAGACAATTCCAGCATGGTTGCAGTATGCATGCCACAGAACAGGATGAAGCTACCATACTGGAACCATGCTGTGAAATCCCAGCATGGATGCAGCATGCCCCCTGCCAGGCTTTAGCTACCATGCTGGAACCATGCTGCAGAATTCCAGCATGAATGCAGCATGCCCCTGTACAATGGTCCTACCTACCATGCTGCAACCATGCTACAAAGTCCCAGCATGGTTGCAGCATGCCCCTGTATATAGACTCTAGCTACCATGCTGGGATCATGCTGTAAGACAATTCCAGCATGGTTGCAGTATGCACGCCACAGAACAGGATGAAGCTACCATACTGGAACCATGCTGTGAAATCCCAGCATGGATGCAGCATGCCCCCTGCCAGGCTTTAGCTACCATGCTGGAACCATGCTGCAGAATTCCAGCATGAATGCAGCATGCCCCTGTGCAATGGCCATACCTACCATACTGCAACCATGCTGTGAAATCTCCCAGCATAGTTGCAGCATGCCCCTTATCAGGCTTTAGTTACCATGCTGGAACCATGCTGCAGAATTCCAGCATGAATGCAGCATGCCCCTGTGCAATGGCCATACCTACCATACTGCAACCATGCTGTGAAATCTCCCAGCATGGTTGCAGCATAATTTAAATAATTGAAACATGCTGCAAGCATGCTGCAGCCAGGTTGAGCTTAGTGGGGTATTCTCCAGCATGGCTGCAACATGTACTGTGACCATGCTGGCACCATGCTGGGAACATACTGGAACCATGCTGGAAATGCGCTGCAAATCTGTAAGGGCAGTTTCCCACCCGTTTCCGCTGAAGCGTAATCTGGGCGGAAATTTAACAACAGGTTTCTGTCCAGTTTCCGTGCGCCGGATTCTTGGCGGAAACAAAAACACCTGTTTCCACTGGTATCCGCATCGCGGAAACAGGCTGGAAATGGGGTGTTACAGTTTCCAACTGGTTTCCGCCAAGAATCCGCATTTTTGGAAACCAGTACATTTCACCCAGTGCATGAGAGGGCATTCCACGAGGATAGCAGCCTGGCCGTTTCATCCGACACTCTGTCAACCACCAAGATGTTCACTTGCACAACTTGCCAGAAGCAGTTTAGTCATATAGAAAGTTTACGACGTCACGAGGCCTCCACCCACAACGATGCACGGTATACTTGTATACTCTGCGCACGGTCATTCAATCGGGAGGATACTTTACTGCGCCATGAGAGGGCACTCCACGAGGGTGCGACGGTATAATGTAACGATTGTGGTCGACTCTTCAAACGACCCAGCCCCGTCTCTAAGGTTTGGGCGACAACTTTCCACTAAAGAAGAGCTGCGGAAGGTCAGACCCAGTGAAGATGAACCCGGGGAGACGAACGCCACTGGTGATGCGATGACGAAGAGCCCGCCTATGCCCACAGTCCAGAAGGCATCGCCTGACGACATCGAACATTTTCTGGAAGATGCAGTGGATGTTCCTAGCGATCTGTTACAGGACGCCCATCCAGGTGACTAACATCTATCGGCGCCATTGGCCCATGATACGTCACTGTTTCCACCTTCATCGCCCTATTCAAGATATCTACAATTTCCGACTGACCGATCTCGCCCGTCTACGCAGCTACATGGAAGCCATCTTCAATGACCAAGCTACGTCCTTCAAATTAAATCTGGCGTTTGGTTATGTGCTGCAGCATAAGGAGACAGATCAAGTCCGATACATTTACCCGAGCAGTAACATCCGGGTATTTGACCAACCGTTTACCATCATTAACCGGGCCTCGCTAGAGCCGATGCTGGAGAAACTGGACACTGGACTGGAAACTGGATCCCTTGGAATGAGCCCAACAACAAAGCCCCAACACCCAATGGTTCGTGGAGAGGGTGATCAATGTTATGTTTTTCGTGACCAAGCTGACCGACCACTCCATTAGTTGAACGCGTCACCCGTGCACTGATGAATACCATAACATGCCGTACATACTCTATATGTCTACATGCTGATCGTTGACTTGAGCTCAGTAAACACTTGTACCTAATGTGACGGTGCGTTAAATAATCAAACATGGTGTTTGATATTTCAATTTGGTTTGCTGTGAACATACTAAACATACCCAGGGCGGCTCCCCCAGCCTGGGTATGATGTAACACTGGGGAGAATAAACTGTATGAACATTGCTGAACTTGTTGTTATTCATGACAACCGCTATGCGATTGTATACTACAGAATATATATTGTATAATACAGGACATATATGATACAATACAGGACAGATATGGTATAATACAGCACAGATTTGATATAATACAGGACAGATACTGTATAATACAGCACAGAATTGGTATAATACAGAACATATATTGTATAATACAGGACAAATATGACACAATACAGGACAGATTTGGTGTAATACATGACAGATATTGTATAACACAGGACAGATATGGTATAATACAGCACAGATTTGGTATGATGCGAGACAGATATGGTATAATACAGCAAAGATATGGTATAATGCACACCCCACAGGACGCAGGCGGACCAAGGATGGTCCATCTCTACACCAAATACCTTCCTTCACTGCCCCAAAATGCCCACTTTCGCTACTACTCCTACCAATGATGCCACAGATGACGCGAAAATCCCTCAAATCGGGATGTACGCCCCGAAAGCTACAAAATGACACCTCCCAGAACGCATTCCGACCAATAGTGGTTCATTTCTACCCCAAATCCTTTCCTTCACTTACCCAAAATGTCCACTTTCGCTACTACTCGTATTGATGACGTCACCGATGACGTCACAGATGAAGCGAACATCCCTAAAATGGAGATGTACACCCCGAGAGCTACAAAATGACACATCCCAGGACGCATTCGGACGTAGGATGGTCCATCTCCTACACTGCCCCAAAATGGCCACTTTACTTACTACAACCAACTGCGCATGCGCAGATTGACGCGACTTGCATTTAAAAACACGCCATTCTGACTCTACCCCACACAAGCTTCACATTGACACCTTCCACGACCCATTCGGACCCATAGCGGTCCATCTCTACCCCAAACACACACCCACATACCCCCCAAAATGCCTGCTTTCTATACTACTGCCAGACTGCACATGCGCAGAATATTGAAAACAGACGAACTATTAGTCCAGTCGGATGCTCCTCCACGAGAGCTTCAAAATAAGACCTCACACGACACCATAGGATCATTAAGAGACTCGCCTAGCCCCCAAAACGTCCACCCAGTATGGGCCTATACAACCATAGCATGTATGGGGCTATATGAGCCTATCCAGGCCTCGGTGAACTTTTCCAAAAATTTCGCTTCGAAACCCTTCCCATCGTGTTCTAAATGACGAGACGTGAAAAACAAATCCAAACAACCCATATCACAATGAACGTGTGTGAATTTCCCAGGTTGAACCTATATCCCGATATAGCCAGTATGGAGCTATATGAGCCTATATGGTACTTTTCCAAAAATGTTACCGTTTCGCTCGGGCACCCTTCCCATCGTGTTTTAAATGACGAGACGTGAAAAACAAATCCAAACAACCCATATCACAATGAACGTGTGTGAATTTCCCAGATTGGACCTATATCCCCATGTAGCCGGTATGGAGCTATATGAGCCTATATGGTAATTTTCCAAAAATTTCACCGTTGCGCTCCGAGACCCTTCCCATCGTGTTCTAAATGACGAGACGTGAAAAACAAATCCAAACAACCCATATCACAATGAACGTGTGTGAATTTCCCAGATTGGACCTATACCCCCATATAGCCAGTATGGGATTATATGGGCTATAAGGTACTTTTTCAAACATTTCACCGCTGCGCTTCGAAACCCTTCCCATCGTGTTCTAAATGACGAGACGTGAAAAACAAATCCAAACAACACATATCACAATCAACGTGTGTGAATTTCCCAGGTTGAACCTATACCCTCCATAGCCAGCCTATGGGGCTATATACAGACCTCGGTGACTTTCCCCAATAAATCCACCGATTCGCTCCGGGACCCTTCCCATTGTGTTTTTCTCGGCGAGACGAGAAAAACGAGACCCCACAACCCATAGTAACACCCAAACAAGAAATTGACCACCCCTCCCCCCATATAGCCAGTATGGAGCTATACCCATACAGGCATTTCCCCGTATATTGTATATTGTACGAGTCCGTGTTCCGTTTTTTATAGTTCCGGGAAAAAATCCTAATTTTACATACACCCACCCATGACTGGATGCCCCTTCACGAATGCTTCACTTTGATACCTCACTCGACCCAATCGGACCATGCAGCGTATTTGAAGTCTGGGGACTACTTTTTCTCCGCGGAAGCTTTTTCCCGCGACCGCATCACCACCAGACCGCGTCACCGCGGAAGAATACATACCCAGGGGCCCTTTGCCGGAACTATAGTGACCCGGAGTTACCTCCCCCTAGAAAGGTAACAATTGGAACTCTTCTGTGTTGGAGGTAGTTTCCCCCATCGATCGTCACGTGACCAAATTCTACCTCAAATTTACCCGGGGAACAATTAATGAGGTCAATGCGCAATTAAATGCGGAGACTATACTACTCATGTCCACCTTTGGACGATAACCTGAACTTGCCCATAGTAGCAAAGGAAATTTCAGATGCCGTGAATGGAAAATCCAGTGGATATGATTCAATTAGTAACGAAATGGTAAAAGCTGCATACCTATTAATTAAGAAGCATTCTATGGTAGGCCGTAGGGGACTAAAACCGCCATTTGGTGTAGACACATATTATTAGCCAATCACAGAGCTGTTTTACTTGTAGACATTCATTATTATATGTCGACATACAATTTAATTCGGTATCATATCGAATTATTTTATATTCGTATACATATTATTTAGATACTGCATCAAATATATCAATGCTACATCAAATTAGTTTGTATACGCATTGCAGATGATTTAGATACTGTATCGAATCATTTTCTATCCGTATACATATTATTAGGTATGGCATCCTAAATATATTTCGATGTAGCATCGTATTGAACCAATGAAATCGTCGGAATTATAGACACCATAAATCAGTTCAGCTCCTATAATCAAGGTTTACAATGTTATTGTTTTTCCCCATTTCGAATATTGTTGTACTGTTTGGGGAAATACCAATAATAAAGAGTATCTCACCAAACTTTGTAGACTGCAGAAAAGGGCTGCTAGAGTAATTTTAAGCATAAAGGATATTTTAACTCCGTCTTTTCAACTTTTTAGAACTCTAAATTTGATGCCAATATCCGATCGAATTGTTTTTAAGAGAGCTGTTTTATCTTTCAAAATTTTAAATGGCTTGGCTCCAGAGTATTTCAATAATTTTATTAGAGTAACAGATGCCCAGCAACCTGTACAAGATCAGCAGAAAACAACGACCTTTATGTACGAAAGGCAAGAACTGAGAGACTTTCAAACAAAGTTTTGTATATTCCGCTTCCGTTTTATGGAACACTCTTCCAGAATCTGTGAAATGTGCCAATAGTCTTAACTCTTTTAAAAGCAGATATTTGAAAAAAAAATTAAATTCAAATCGCTAGCTTTAGTTAATAATTTTCATCTTTTATTTTATTATTATTATTTTTTTTTTATTAGGCCTATACATTTTTTTTATATTATATATATATATATATTTTTTTTAATGTATTATTAATATATTTTTTATTATTATTTATTTATTTGTATTTAATCTTTTCTACTTCCAGAATCTGTGAAATGTGCCAATAGTCTTAACTCTTTTAATAGCAGATTTTGAAAAACTTGTTTAATTCAAATCGCTAGCTTTAGTTAATAATTTTCTTCTTCTATTATTATTATTTTTTTTTTATTATATTTTTTATATTTTATAATTTTTATTTCATTATTTTTTTTATTTATTTATTTATTTTTTTATTATTTTTTTTATTTTATTTATTTATTTATTTATTTTATTTTTTTTTTTTCTTCTTAATGTATTATTATTATATTTTTTATTAATATTTATTTATTTGTATTTAATCTTTTCTACTTCCAGAATCTGTGAAATGTGCCAATAGTCTTAACTCTTTTAAAAGCAGATTTTGAAAAACTTTTTTAATTCAAATCGCTAGCTTTAGTTAATAATTTTCTTCTTCTATTATTATTATTTTTTTTATTATATTTTTTATATTTGATAATTTTTATTTCATAATTTTTTTATTATTTTTTTATATTTTTTTATATTTTTTTTATACTTTTTATATATTTTTTTCTTTTATTTCTTTTCTAATATTTAACTGTTTATTATTATTTTTTTACTATTATTATTATTATTTTTTTTTTTTATTATTTATTATTATTAACATTTTGTGGCGGAAGCGATTACTGCATGTCATACATATTTCCAGTGGTCGTGATTGAATGAATTATGTATGACATATTTAATGAGTGAGTGAGTAGGATTTAACGTCGTTTTCAACCTTGTTTCAGTCATATCACGACGGTATATAATGAATTATGTATGACATATATAATGAATTATGTATGACATACATAAAACTGTTATATGATTGACTGAAATGTGTCCACACCAAATAGCAATTTTTCCCCTCTGTGACCAACCACACTTTTAAATATTGGGATGCCATATATAAATAATATGTATAAGGATACGAAATGATTTGAATGTGGATACAAATTAATTTGATGCAGTATCTAAATAATATGTATACGGATATAAAATAATTTGATGTGATATCGAATTAAATTGTATGTAGATATATAATAATTAATGTGAACACGTAAAACAGCTCTGTGATTGGCTAATAATATGTATCTACATCAAATGGCGATTTTTGTCCCCTACGGCCTACCATAGACGTAGCAGCACCACAATGAACTGCAACAGGCCATGAGGGCCTATGCAGGCAGAAGAGGATGTATTTTATGTGAGTATGTAGGCACTGGCACAGGGATGTATTAAACAAAACTCATTTCCTAAAAATCGTTACTAGAGACAAGTTTCTGATGGTTTTAAAAGGCTGCTATAGTTTAGCTTATGCCATGGCAGTAAATCGTAAATTTCAGTCACCAACCTGTGTTAGAGGATATAGTTCACTTCGGAGTAGTAAGTCGCGTAAACTCTTATTCTTTCTGTAAGCTATGATTGGCTTCAGATCGAGTGGCTGCCTCAGTTTAGGTTGAAGATTCTGATATTCCTCCTTTAGCAAACGAGCGGCTTCAACATATCGCCTGCTATAAGGAATCACAAAAGAATATTTTCGGGTATGGGTGCCCGTCTTCAGTAACCAAAAAACAAGTCAGGTCGATTTGATGGGTTTCGTCGTGTAAAGATTCCATCTGGAGGCGTGGTTAGTCTGGACGATTGACATGTTTTTATCTTCGGTCGCAACATTTGTATCAATTTCATTCTAACGCCACACTGTGACGTCTCGGCAGTAACGTCATTCCCATTGTTGAGGTCATGGTAGTAAGTTAAAGGTTATACCAAATGACTCTATAGGGTGCACTCCGGAGATTCTTCCATTCGGCATGGAATAGACTATGGGTCCGTTTTTCGGCCACCAGTTGTCGTAAAACCTTCAACCCAAATCACTTATATGTATATATTTTCTGAAAGAGCATGATGAAACTATTATTTTAAGATATAACACTGCTATGTTATAGAAAAATTAAACTCGAACATTCTCCTCCATGCTTGCTTCATTTTTCCTAGAAAACCCCTTAAAAATGTCGAAAAATGGTCAAATTCGGCTCAATTTCCAGAAAAATCTGTAGGAGCGATTTCAATTAAACTTCTTACTCACGTTCCCTGGTCCGGTCTCAACTTAAAAAGGCAAACAAAAGTGGGTGTCAACCTGCCCGTTTTTTGTCAGATTTTCTTCCCGTAAATGAGTCCCGATTTTTAGGCACACCCAAGGGGCATAACTGAGGCAGGACAAACTTTACTCCATGATCCCGATCAGCGTGTAGACGAAGCCAGCACTCGATTTGTACGTACTCGTTTGCAGCGTTGATAATGCTGAATAGGATGGCATTATAGATATAAGCTATTAAGAAGACAAGAAGAATTATGATGTAGCAGAACAAGGGCAGTCTATCGTATTATGAAATTAGAGAGGGGCCATTACTACGAAACTGTGGAGGGCCACCTTAAGGGGCAGGATGTTTTTTACGAAATTAATTATTCACATGTATCGTAATCTCAGAGTGTTTGCGAGTATGGCGGTATACAACACTTGCCAGTTATACATATTATTTTGGGAAATCCGACCGATAACTTTCCCCCTACCCCATCTTTGTTTTGATCACTTTTGCCAATTCTAGCAGGATTTTCGAGAACAAAACTCAAAATTAACCTATTTCTTCTTAATAATGGTCATCCATTCGGCAATATGAAGGCCGTGGTTGCTTTTCCGCTTTCCAATGATAGCAGAAACGCGGGAAAATGCAAATAAGAGATGTACCCAAGTCAAATTATTGGTAATTTTGCACTAAATTTTCTCCTAGAAACATGGGAAATACTTCAGAAACTTGAGAAATAATTCGTAAAACCATAATAATATACATCCATTCCATCCTTTATGGACTGTAAATGGGTTCTCTTGTAAAGAAAATTTACACTGGCAAATTTATATCATTCTGATAGGACCTCGTTCTGCCATAATATCCACCGAAATCTCATTCCAGGGGGAGATAACTCCTGTATGGAATACAGTATGCAATAACCTCAATAGTATACTAATGGACACACTGTGGATTATTTTAATCGAACTCCTGGTCTTCTTTCCACCTGCTCCCGAAAATAGCGCTTCAGGTGTAACTAGGCAGTCAAAATTAAACAATCTGGCGTAATGATACATCTCCGCTCCGTAACGGAGTCGACATTAAGATAATGCATAGACTCCACTATTATGCCTTAAAGGGTGCACTCCGGAGATTCTTCCATTCGGCATGGAATAGACTATGGGTCCGTTTTTCGGCCACCAGTTGTCGTAAAACCTTCAACCCAAATCACTTATATGTATATATTTTCTGAAAGAGCATGATGAAACTATTATTTTAAGATATAACACTGCTATGTTATAGAAAAATTAAACTCGAACATTCTCCTCCATGCTTGCTTCATTTTTCCTAGAAAACCCCTTAAAAATGTCGAAAAATGGTCAAATTCGGCTCAATTTCCAGAAAAATCTGTAAGAGCGATTTCAATTAAACTTCTTACTCACGTTCCCTGGTCCGGTCTCAACTTAAAAAGGCAAACAAAAGTGGGTGTCAACCTGCCCGTTTTTTGTCAGATTTTCTTCCCGTAAATGAGTCCCGATTTTTAGGCACACCCAAGGGGCATAACTGAGGCAGGACAAACTTTACTCCATGATCCCGATCAGCGTGTAGACGAAGCCAGCACTCGATTTGTACGTACTCGTTTGCAGCGTTGATAATGCTGAATAGGATGGCATTATAGATATAAGCTATTAAGAAGACAAGAAGAATTATGATGTAGCAGAACAAGGGCAGTCTATCGTATTATGAAATTAGAGAGGGGCCATTACTACGAAACTGTGGAGGGCCACCTTAAGGGGCAGGATGTTTTTTACGAAATTAATTATTCACATGTATCGTAATCTCAGAGTGTTTGCGAGTATGGCGGTATACAACACTTGCCAGTTATACATATTATTTTGGGAAATCCGACCGATAACTTTCCCCCAACCCCATCTTTGTTTTGATCACTTTTGCCAATTCTAGCAGGATTTTCGAGAACAAAACTCAAAATTAACCTATTTCTTCTTAATAATGGTCATCCATTCGGCAATATGAAGGCCGTGGTTGCTTTTCCGCTTTCCAATGATAGCAGAAACGCGGGAAAATGCAAATAAGAGATGTACCCAAGTCAAATTATTGGTAATTTTGCACTAAATTTTCTCCTAGAAACATGGGAAATACTTCAGAAACTTGAGAAATAATTCGTAAAACCATAATAATATACATCCATTCCATCCTTTATGGACTGTAAATGGGTTCTCTTGTAAAGAAAATTTACACTGGCAAATTTATATCATTCTGATAGGACCTCGTTCTGCCATAATATCCACCGAAATCTCATTCCAGGGGGAGATAACTCCTGTATGGAATACAGTATGCAATAACCTCAATAGTATACTAATGGACACACTGTGGATTATTTTAATCGAACTCCTGGTCTTCTTTCCACCTGCTCCCGAAAATAGCGCTTCAGGTGTAACTAGGCAGTCAAAATTAAACAATCTGGCGTAATGATACATCTCCGCTCCGTAACGGAGTCGACATTAAGATAATGCATAGACTCCACTATTATGCCTTAAAGGGTGCACTCCGGAGATTCTTCCATTCGGCATGGAATAGACTATGGGTCCGTTTTTCGGCCACCAGTTGTCGTAAAACCTTCAACCCAAATCACTTATATGTATATATTTTTTGAAAGAGCATGATGAAACTATTATTTTAAGATATAACACTGCTATGTTATAGAAAAATTAAACTCGAACATTCTCCTCCATGCTTGCTTCATTTTTCCTAGAAAACCCCTTAAAAATGTCGAAAAATGGTCAAATTCGGCTCAATTTCCAGAAAAATCTGTAAGAGCGATTTCAATTAAACTTCTTACTCACGTTCCCTGGTCCGGTCTCAACTTAAAAAGGCAAACAAAAGTGGGTGTCAACCTGCCCGTTTTTTGTCAGATTTTCTTCCCGTAAATGAGTCCCGATTTTTAGGCACACCCAAGGGGCATAACTGAGGCAGGACAAACTTTACTCCATGATCCCGATCAGCGTGTAGACGAAGCCAGCATTCGATTTGTACGTACTCATTTGCAGCGTTGATAATGCTGAATAGGATGGCATTATAGATATAAGCTATTAAGAAGACAAGAAGAATTATGATGTAGCAGAACAAGGGCAGTCTATCGTATTATGAAATTAGAGAGGGGCCATTACTACGAAACTGTGGAGGGCCACCTTAAGGGGCAGGATGTTTTTACGAAATTAATTATTCACATTTATCGTAATCTCAGAGTGTTTGCGAGTATGGCGGTATACAACACTTGCCAGTTATACATATTATTTTGGGAAATCCGACCGATAACTTTCCCCCAACCCCATCTTTGTTTTGATCACTTTTGCCAATTCTAGCAGGATTTTCGAGAACAAAACTCAAAATTAACCTATTTCTTCTTAATAATGGTCATCCATTCGGCAATATGAAGGCCGTGGTTGCTTTTCCGCTTTCCAATGATAGCAGAAACGCGGGAAAATGCAAATAAGAGATGTAACCAAGTCAAATTATTGGTAATTTTGCACTAAATTTTCTCTTAGAAACATGGGAAATACTTCAGAAACTTGAGAAATAATTCGTAAAACCATAATAATATACATCCATTCCATCCTTTATGGACTGTAAATGGGTTCTCTTGTAAAGAAAATTGACACTGGCAAATTTATATCATTCTGATAGGACCTCGTTCTGCCATAATATCCACCAAAATCTCATTCCAGGGAGAGATAACTCCTGTAGGGAATACAGTATGCAATAACCTCAATAGTATACTAATGGACACACTGTGGATTATTTTAATCGAACTCCTGGTCTTCTTTCCACCTGCTCCCGAAAATAGCGCTTCAGGTGTAACTAGGCAGTCAAAATTAAACAATCTGGCGTAATGATACATCTCCGCTCCGTAACGGAGTCGACATTAAGATAATGCATAGACTCCACTATTATGCCTTAAAGGGTGCACTCCGGAGATTCTTCCGTTCGGCATGGAATAGACTATGGGTCCGTTTTTCGGCCACCAGTTGTCGTAAAACCTTCAACCCAAATCACTTATATATATATATTTTCTGAAAGAGCATGATGAAACTATTATTTTAAGATATAACACTGCTATATTATAGAAAAATTAAACTCGAACATTCTCCTCCATGCTTGCTTCATTTTTCCTAGAAAACCCCTTAAAAATGTCGAAAAATGGTCAAATTCGGCTCAATTTCCAGAAAAATCTGTGAGAGCGATTTCAATTAAACTTCTTACTTACGTTCCCTGGTCCGGTCTCAACTTAAAAAGGCAAACAAAAGTGGGTGTCAACCTGCCCGTTTTTTGTCAGATTTTCTTCCCGTTAATGAGTCCCGATTTTTAGGCACACCCAAGGGGCATAACTGAGGCAGGACAAACTTTACTCCATGATCCCGATCAGCGTGTAGACGAAGCCAGCACTCGATTTGTACGTACTCGTTTGCAGCGTTGATAATAATACAGTATGCAATAACCTCAATAGTATACTATTGGACACACTGTGGATTATTTTAATCGAACTCCTGGTCTTCTTTCCACCTGCTCCCGAAAATAGCGCTTCAGGTGTAACTAGGCAGTCAAAATTAAACAATCTGGCGTAATGATACATCTCCGCTCCGTAACGGAGTCGACATTAAGATAATGCATAGACTCCACTATTATGCCTTAAAGGGTGCACTCCGGAGATTCTTCCATTCGGCATGGAACAGACTATGGGTCCGTTTTTCGGCCACCAGTTGTCGTAAAACCTTCAACCCAAATCACTTGTATGTATATATTTTCTGAAAGAGCATGATGAAACTATTATTTTAAGATATAACACTGCTATGTTATAGAAAAATTAAACTCGAACATTCTCCTCCATGCTTGCTTCATTTTTCCTAGAAAACCCCTTACAAATGTCGAAAAATTGTCAAATTCGGCTCAATTTCCAGAAAAATCTGTAAGAGCGATTTCAATTAAACTTCTTACTTACGTTCCCTGGTCCGGTCTCAACTTAAAAAGGCAAACAAAAGTGGGTGTCAACCTGCCCGTTTTTTGTCAGATTTTCTTCCCGTAAATGAGTCCCGATTTTTAGGCACACCCAAGGGGCATAAACGAGGCAGGACAAACTTTACTCCATGATCCCGATCAGCGTGTAGACGAAGCCAGCACTCGATTTGTACGTACTCGTTTGCAGCGTTGATAATGCTGAATAGGATGGCATTATAGATATAAGCTATTAAGAAGACAAGAAGAATTATGATGTAGCAGAACAAGGGCAGTCTATCGTATTTTGAAATTAGAGAGGGGCCATTACTACGAAACTGCGGAGGGCCACCTTAAGGGGCAGGATGTTTTTTACGAAATTAATTATTCACATGTATCGTAATCTCAGAGTGTTTGCGAGTATGGCGGTATACAACACTTGCCAGTTATACATATTATTTTGGGAAATCCGACCGATAACTTTCCCCTACCCCATCTTTGTTTTGATCACTTTTGCCAATTCTAGCAGGATTTTCGAGAACAAAACTCAAAATTAACCTATTTCTTCTTAATAATGGTCATCCATTCGGCAATATGAAGGCCGTGGTTGCTTTTCCGCTTTCCAATGATAGCAGAAACGCGAGAAAATGCAAATAAGAGATGTACCCAAGTCAAATTATTGGTAACTTTGCACTAAATTTTCTCCTAGAAACATGGGAAATACTTCAGAAACTTGAGAAATAATTCGTAAAAACATAATAATATACATCCATTCCATCCTTTATGGACTGTAAATGGGTTCTCTTGTAAAGAAAATTTACACTGGCAAATTTATATCATTCTGATAGGACATCGTTCTGCCATAATATCCACCGAAATCTCATTCCAGGGGGAGATAACTCCTGTATGGAATACAGTATGCAATAACCTCAATAGTATACTAATGGACACACTGTGGATTATTTTAATCGAACTCCTGGTCTTCTTTCCACCTGCTCCCGAAAATAGCGCTTCAGATGTAACTAGGCAGTCAAAATTAAACAATCTGGCGTAATGATACATCTCCGCTCCGTAACGGAGTCGACATTAAGATAATGCATAGACTCCACTATTATGCCTTAAAGGGTGCACTCCGGAGATTCTTCCATTCGGCATGGAATAGACTATGGGTCCGTTTTTCGGCCACCAATTGTCGTAAAACCTTCAACCCAAATCACTTATATGTATATATTTTTTGAAATAGCATGATGAAACTATTATTTTAAGATATAACACTGCTATGTTATAGAAAAATTAAACTCGAACATTCTCTTCCATGCTTGCTTCATTTTTCCTAGAAAACCCCTTAAAAATGTCGAAAAATGGTCAAATTCGGCTCAATTTCCAGAAAAATCTGTAAGAGCGATTTCAATTAAACTTCTTACTCACGTTCCCTGGTCCGGTCTCAACTTAAAAAGGCAAAAAAAAGGGGATGTTAACCTAACCGTTTTTTGTCAGATTTTCTTCCCGTAAATGAGTCCCGATTTTTAGGCACACCCAAGGGGCATAACTGAGGCAGGACAAACTTTACTCCATGATCCCGATCAGCGTGTAGACGAAGCCAGCATCGATTTGTACGTACTCGTTTGCAGCGTTGATAATGCTGAATAGGATGGCATTATAGATATAAGCTATTAAGAAGACAAGAAGACTCATGATGTAGCAGAACAAAGGCAGTCTATCGTATTATGAAATTAGAGAGGGGCCATTACTACGAAACTGTGGAGGGCCACCTTAAGGGGCAGGATGTTTTTTACGAAATTAATTATTCACATGTATCGTAATCTCAGAGTGTTTACGAGTATGGCGGTATACAACACTTGCCAGTTATACATATTATTTTGGGAAATCCGACAGATAACTTTCCCTCTACCCTATCTTTGTTTTGATCACTTTTGCCAATTCTAGCAGGATTTTCGAGAACAAAACTCAAAATTAACCTATTTCTTCTTAATAATGGTCATCCATTCGGCAATATGACGGTCGTGGTTGCTTTTCCGCTTTCCAGTGATAGCAGAAACGCGGGAAAATGCTAATAAGAGATGTAACCAAGTCAAATTATTGGTAATTTTGCACTAAATTTTCTCCTAGAAACATGGGAAATACTTTAGAAACTTGAGAAATAATTCGTAAAACCATAATAATATACATCCATTCCATCCTTTATGGACTGTAAATGGGTTCTCTTGTAAAGAAAATTGACACTGGCAAATTTATATCATTCTGATAGGATCTCGTTCTGCCATAATATCCACCAAAATCTCATTCCAGGGGGAGATAACTCCTGTAGGGAATACAGTATGCAATAACCTCAATAGTATACTAATGGACACACTGTGGATTATTTTAATCGAACTCCTGGTCTTCTTTCCACCTGCTTCCGAAAATAGCGTTTCATGTGTAACTAGGCAGTCAAAATTAAACAATCTGGCGTAATGACACATTTCCGCTCCGTAACGGGTCTACATTAAGATAATGCATAGACTCCACTATTATGCCTTAAGGGTGCACTCCGGAGATTCTTTTATTCGGCATGGAATAGACTATGGGTCCGTTTTTCGGCCACCAGTTGTCGCAAAACCTTCAGCCCAAATCACTTATATGTATATATTTTCTGAAAGAGCATGATGAAACTATTATTTTAAGATATAACACTGCTATGTTATAGAAAAATTTAACTCGAACATTCTTCTCCATGCTTGCTTCATTTTTTCCTAGAAAACCCCTTAAAAATGTCGAAAAATGGTCAAATTCGGCTCAATTTCCAGAAAAATCTGTAAGAGCGATTTCAATTAAACTTCTTACTCACGTTCCCTGGTCCGGTCTCAACTTAAAAAGGCAAAAAAAAGGGGATGTTAACCTAACCGTTTTTTGTCAGATTTTCTTCCGGTAAATGAGTCCCGATTTTTAGTCACACCCAAGGGGCATAACTGAGGCAGGACAAACTTTACTCCATGATCCCGATCAGCGTGTAGACGAAGCCAGCACTCGATTTGTACGTACTCGTTTGCAGCGTTGGTAATGCTGAATAGGATAGCATTATAGATATAAGCTATTAAGAAGACAAGAAGAATTATGATGTAGCAGAACAAGGGCAGTCTATCGTATTATGAAATTAGAGGGGCCATTACTACGAAACTGCGGAGGGCCACCTTAAGGGGCAGGATGTTTTTTACGAAATTAATTATTCACATGTATCGTAATATCAGAGTGTTTGCGAGTATGGCGGTATACAACACTTGCCAGTTATACATATTATTTTGGGGAATCCGACCGATAACTTTCCCCCTACCCCATCTTTGTTTTGATCAATTTTGCCAATTCTAGCAGGATTTTCGAGAACAAAACTCAAAATTAACCTATTTCTTCTTAATAATGGTCATCCATTCGGCAATATGAAGGCCGTGGTTACTTTTCCGCTTTCCAATGATAGCAGAAACGCGGGAAAATGCAAATAAGCGATGTAACCAAGTCAAATTATTGGTAATTTTGCACTCAATTTTCTCTTAGAAACATGGGAAATACTTCAGAAACTTGATAAATAATTTGTAAAACCATAATAATGTACATCCATTCCATCCTTTATGGACTGTAAATGGGTTCTCCTGTAAAGAAAATTTACACTGGCAAATTTATATCATTCTGATAGGACCTCGTTCTGCCATAATATCCACCGAAATCTCAGTCCACGGGGAGATAACTCCTGTATGGAATACAGTATGCAGTAACCTCAATTGTATACTAATGGACACACTGTGGGTTATTTTAATCGAACTTCTGGTCTTCTTTCCACCTGCTTCCGAAAATAGCGCTTCAGGTATAACTAGGCAGTCAAAATTAAACAATCTAGCGTAATGATACATCTCCGCTCCGTAACGGAGTCTACATTAAGATAATGCATAGACTCCACTATTATGCCTTAAAGGGTGCACTCCGGAAATTCTTTTATTCGGCATGGAATAGACTATGGGCCCGTTTTTCGGCCACCAGTTGTCGCAAAACCTTCAACCCAAATCACTTATATGTATATATTTTCTGAAAGAGCATGATGAAACTATTATTTTAAGATATAACACTGCTATGTTATAGAAAAATTTAACTCGGACATTCTCCTCCATGCTTGCTTCATTTTTCCTAGAAAACCCCTTAAAAATGTCGAAAAATGGTCAAATTCGGCTCAATTTCCAGAAAAATCTGTAAGAGCGATTTCAATTAACCTTCTTACTCACGTTCCCTGGTCCGGTCTCAACTTAAAAGGGCAAAAAAAAGGGGATGTTAACCTAACCGTTTTTTGTCAGATTTTCTTCCCGTAAATGAGTCCCGATTTTTAGGCACACCCAAGGGGCATAACTGAGGCAGGACAAACTTTACTCCATGATCCCGATCAGCGTGTAGACGAAGCCAGCACTCGATTGTACGTACTCGTTTGCAGCGTTGATAATGCTGAATAGGTTGGCATTATAGATATAAGCTATTAAGAAGACAAGAAGAATTATGATGTAGCAGAACAAGGGCAGTCTATCGTATTATGAAATTAGAGAGGGCCATTACTACGAAACTGTGGAGGGCAACCTTAAGGGGCAGGATGTTTTTTACGAAATTAATTATTCACATTTATCGTAATCTCAGAGTGTTTGCGAGTATGGCGGTATACAACACTTGCCAGTTATATATATTATTTTGGGAAATCCGACCGATAACTTTCCCCCTACCCCATCTTTGTTTTGATCAATTTTGCCAATTCTAGCAGGATTTTCGAGAACAAAACTCAAAATTAACCTATTTCTTCTTAATAATGGTCATCCATTCGGCAATATGAAGGCTGTGGCTACTTTTCCGCTTTCCAATGATAGCAGAAACGCGGGAAAATGCAAATAAGCGATGTAACCAAGTCAAATTATTGGTAATTTTGCACTCAATTTTCTCTTGGAAACATGGGAAATACTTCAGAAACTTGAGAAATAATTTGTAAAACCATAATAATAACCACATCCATTCCATCCTTTATGGACTGTAAGTAAGGTTCTCTTGTAAAGAAAATTTACTGGCATGTGGATGCCATGTATTCGATGGAACCTCGTTCTGCCATAATATCCACCGAAATCTCAGTCAGGGAGATAACTCCTGTATGGAATACAGTATGCAGTAACCTCAATTGTATACTAATGGACACACTGTGGATTATTTTAATCGAACTCCTGGTCTTCTTTCCACCTGCTTCCCGAAAATAGCCCTTCCAGGTATAACTAGGCAGTCAAAATTAAACAATCTGGCGTAATGATACATCTCCGCTCCGTAACGGAGTCTACATTAAGATAATGCATAGACTCCACTATTATGCCTTAAAGGGTGCACTCCGGAGATTCTTTTATTCGGCATGGAATAGACTATGGGTCCGTTTTTCGGCCACCAGTTGTCGCAAAACCTTCAACCCAAATCACTTATATGTATATATTTTCTGAAAGAGCATGATGAAACTATTATTTTAAGATATAACACTGCTATGTTATAGAAAAATTTAACTCGAACATTCTCCTCCATGCTTGCTTCATTTTCCCTAGAAAACCCCTTAAAAATGTCGAAAAATGGTCAAATTCGGCTCAATTTCCAGAAAAATCTGTAGGAGCGATTTCAATTAAACTTCTTACTCACGTTCCCTGGTCCGGTCTCAACTTAAAAAGGCAAAAAAAAGGGGGTGTTAACCTAACCGTGTTTTGTCAGATTTTCTTCCCGTAAATGAGTCCCGATTTTTAGGCACACCCAAGGGGCATAACTGAGGCAGGACAAACTTTACTCCATGATCCCGATCAGCGTGTAGACGAAGCCAGCACTCGATTTGTACGTACTCGTTTGCAGCGTTGATAATGCTGAATAGGATGGCATTATAGATATAAGCTATTAAGAAGACAAGAAGAATTATGATGTAGCAGAACAAGGGCAGTCTATCGTATTATGAAATTAGAGAGGGGCCATTACTACGAAACTACGGAGGGCCACCTTAGGGGCAGGATGTTTTTTACGAAATTAATTATTCACATGTATCGTAATCTCAGAGTGTTTGCGAGTATGGCGGTATACAACACTTGCCAGTTATACATATTATTTTGGGAAATCCGACCGATAGCTTTCCCCCTACCCCATCTTTGTTTTGATCAATTTTGCCAATTCTAGCAGGATTTTCGAGAACAAAACTCAAAATTAACCTATTTCTTCTTAATAATGGTCATCCATTCGGCAATATGAAGGCCGTGGTTACTTTTCCGCTTTCCAATGATAGCAGAAGCATGGGAAAATGCAAATAAAGCGATGTAACCAAGTCAAATTATTGGTAATTTGCACTCAATTTTCTCTTAGAAACATGGGAAATACTTCGAAACTTGAGAAATAATTTGTAAAACCATAATAATATACATCCATTCCATCCTTTATGGACTGTAAATGGGTTCTCTTGTAAAGAAAATTTACACTGGCAAATTTATATCATTCTGATAGGACCTCTGTTCTGCCATAATATCCACCGAAATCTCAGTCCAGGTGGAGATAACTCCTGTATGGAATACAGTATGCAGTAACCTCAATTGTATGCTAATGGACACACTGTGGATTATTTTAATCGAACTCCTGGTCTTCTTTCCACCTGCTTCCGAAAATAGCGCTTCAGGTATAACTAGGCAGTCCAAATTAAACAATCTGGCGTAATGATACATCTCCGCTCCGTAACGGAGTCTACATTAAGATAATGCATAGACTCCACTATTATGCCTTAAAGGGTGCACTCCGGAGATTCTTCCATTCGGCATGGAATAGACTATGGGTCCGTTTTTCGGCCACCAGTTGTCATAAAACCTTCAACCCAAATCACTTATATGTATATATTTTCTGAAAGAGCATGATAAAACTATTATTTTAAGATATAACACTGCTATGTTATAGAAAAATTAAACTCGAACATTCTCCTCCATGCTTGCTTCATTTTTCCTAGAAAACCCCGTAAAAATGTCGAAAAATGGTCAAATTCGACTCAATTTCCAGAAAAATCTGTAAGAGCGATTTCAATTAAACTTCTTACTCACGTTCCCTGGTCCGGTCTCAACTTAAAAAGGCAAAAAAAAAGGGAATGTTAACCTATCCGTTTTTTGTCAGATTTTCTTCCCGTAAATGAGTCCCGATTTTTAGGCACACCCAAGGGGCATAACTGAGGCAGGACAAACTTTACTCCATGATCCCAATCAGCGTGTAGACGAAGCCAGCACTCGATTTGTACGTACTCGTTTGCAGCGTTGATAATGCTGAATAGGATGGCATTATAGATAAGCTATTAAGAAGACAAGAAGAATTATGATGTAGCAGGGGAACAAGGGCAGTCTATCGTATTATGAAATTAGAGAGGGGCCATTACTACGAAACTGCGGAGGGCCACCTTAAAGGGGCAGGATGTTTTTTTACGAAATTAATTATTCACATTTATCGTAATCTCAGAGTGTTTGCGAGTATGGCGGTATACAACACTTGCCAGTTATACATATTATTTTAGGAAATCCGACCGATAACTTTCCCCCTACCCCATCTTTGTTTTGATCAATTTTGCCAATTCTAGCAGGATTTTCGAGAACAAAACTCAAAATTAACCTATTTCTTCTTAATAATGGTCATCCATTCGGCAATATGAAGGCCATGGTTACTTTTCCGCTTTCCAATGATAGCAGAAACGCGGGAAAATGCAAATAAGCGATGTAACCAAGTCAAATTATTGGTAATTTTGCACTCAATTTTCTCTTAGAAACATGGGAAATACTTCAGAAACTTGAGAAATAATTTGTAAAACCATAATAATATACATCCATTCCATCCTTTATGGACTGTAAATGGGTTCTTTTGTAAAGAAAATTTACACTGGCAAATTTATATCATTCTGATAGGACCTCGTTCTGCCATAATATCCACCGAAATCTCAGTCAGGGGAAGATAACTCCTGTATGGAATACAGTATGCAGTAACCTCAATTGTATACTAATGGACACACTGTGGATTATTTTAATCGAACTCCTGGTCTTCTTTCCACCTGCTTCTGAAAATAGCGCTTCAGGTATAACTAGGCAGTCAAAATTAAACAATCTGGCGTAATGATACATCTCCGCTCCGTAACGGAGTCTACATTAAGATAATACATAGACTCCACTATTATGCCTTAAAGGGTGCACTCCGGAGATTCTTTTATTCGGCATGGAATAGACTATGGGTCCGTTTTTCGGCCACCAGTTGTCGCAAAACCTTCAACCCAAATCCCTTATATGTATATATTTTCTGAAAGAGCATGATGAAACTATTATTTTAAGATATAACACTGCTATGTTATAGAAAAATTTAACTCGAACATTCTCCTCCATGCTTGCTTCATTTTTCCTAGAAAACTCCTTAAAAATGTCGAAAAATGGTCAAATTCGGCTCAATTTCCCGAAAAATCTGTAAGAGCGATTTCAATTAAACTTCTTACTCACGTTCCCTGGTCCGGTCTCAACTTAAAAAGGCAAAAAAAAGGGGGTGTTAACCTAACCGTTTTTTGTCAGATTTTCTTCCCGTAAATGAGTCCCGATTTTTAGGCACACCCAAGGGGCATAACTGGGGCAGGACAAACTTTACTCCATGATCCCGATCAGCGTGTAGACGAAGCCAGCACTCGATTTGTACGTACTCGTTTGCAGCGTTGATAATGCTGAACAGGATGGCATTATAGATATAAGATATTAAGAAGACAAGAAGAATTATGATGTAGCAGAACAAGGGCAGT
>JAVTVY010055112.1:0-31387 GCA_036873755.1 Hanleya hanleyi
AGTTAAGAATCGGGGCGGGGTAAGGTTTCGAAAGTGTACTATAACTACCCATAAGTTGCCGATCTGCAACTGTTATCACATATGGCTAAAATCTATATAGAAATACCCATTAATGGACATGATTCGAATCTACTATGCAAAGTGGTACCAGCAGAATTTGAAAAAATCAATTTGAAAATGGACAAAAAAGAGACAATAAACTGTTCACTGGGTTATTACGTCACTGTGACGTCACCAAATGATTATGTGACATAATGTTTGCCTCTGTCAATAGAACAGTACCTATGCCCGAAGTGTGCGAAGTTTTAGATCTCTAGAGGGAAGTATAAGAAAAATATCCAAGGGACCATACCCTATCCCTCAAGTTTGGATTTAGAACTGGGAAAGGGGTAGGGTTGAAAAGGGGTGATATACTACCCTTAAACTACCGATCTGCAACGGTTATCACATATGGATAACGTCTACAGACATATACCTCTTCAAAAAACATTACTACAATTTGCCATCTCAGGTGGTACCAGTTTCGACTCTGGGCCATGGACTAAATGACCCAATAATGCGGGAATTCAAATCTGACTAACAACAAATTTTTTGAAGAGGTATTGTCTTATGCCATTAAAGGTCATAATTGTTCCTAGTGTATCAGATTATGGTCTACCCCTATATTTGGGGAAATGCTCTGCCCGCGTTTCACTGGAGTTTTCATTTTCTCCTACAACATTATTAAATTGAGATTGCTAAGGAGTTGCTTTGCTAGATTTTCAAGAAATCTATGAAGATTTCGATCTCTACCTTGCAAAGGATTCATTTTGCCGCATCTCATTTCGTTGGTAATGTAATTCCTGCCATCTAAGCTTTCTACTATAATCTCCGATATCCTTATCTAGTTCTGATGTGTTAGAGCCGATTAACGGGGCTGAACTGGTTACTTGTAACTTGTCTAGAATATTGTTGCTCAACGGATTCAGATGTAAACAATATTACCTATATATATATACTGTACTATTGTCATCAACTGGAATGCTCTTTGAGAAAGCTTTATAGTACAGCAGAAATGAGCATCGGAGCCATTTCACTGTTGGCGGCTTTTACTTTTCTCAAACCTCTGTCTTCACCTCTGACGTTTTCCCGTAATTTCAATATATGTTATCTCCCTTGTTCGCTGTTACCTCCCTTGTTCGTTGTTACCTCCCTTGCTGGTTTGATAAATATCGGTCTTAGCTGTTGCCTTAGTAGAGTTAGTTATCCATTTGCTTGAAGTTCCACGGAAAGAGACATGCCTCATATAAATTGCATATTAAAATAGCCACGAGTGAACGCCTCCGTATATCATATAATTAAAATTAAGCAAATGTTAACGCAATAATTCGACAGATTTAATCATCAATTCTGTCTCAAAATCTCTTCCCAGACAAAATACCGCAGTTATGTGATGAAAGGAAATTATCAAACAAGCGATTCACTGAAAAAAAAGAGGAATTTTCTGTCTATATTTTCCCCCGCAGATATCCATTGCACCCGGTATGGTTGAACCAGAACTGTCTCATCTTGTCATCCCGAATTATGCTCAGCTAAACCATAAAGTCTTGCCCGCTGCGGTGGAAAAATCTTCTGAGTGTTCTTGGCGTTAAGGCGGCAAGTGAGTCAGGCGGTACACATGGACAGTATAAAAAAACGACCCACATGATATTTAAATTTCTTCCGGTCACTTTTTTGGCAATGAAAATCTGGCCACTGTTATATGGTCGACCTTGTATGAAGAAAACAATGCATTTTCTTTCGTTCTCCTGTTCGTTCCCTTGGAATAACTGTCTCAGTAATTGCCTTCGATGTCGATTAAATCCCCGATCTCTAAAGCGATCTCTGACGGCCTTCTTGGAACATGTTTCTCTACGGCTGTCACATTATTATGACGCTGACCCTGGAAGTAGAAATTGCTATCCAAGGAATGGAAATTCGAAGAACCGTCTCTATCCATGGTCTGCATCAATGCGTACACTAATCGACAAACCTACAAAACATATAATTGATTGAAATTGTAGTTTAAGGGCCGCTTCCCATTCGGATTTCGCGGCCCATCAACTCAATGTTTTATTTGAATTTCGCGGTACATTACTTTGTTTATTGAATATCTTTTCCAGCGCTAAATATATAAATAAATAAATGAATAAATAAATAACTAATAAATAACAATGAGAGATTAGTAGGAGATATAAATAGAAGTAAATAAGAATCGCTATATGTACAAGTTCGTAAGTCTCTTTTTGGTTTTTGGTTAAGTTATACTGGTAAATATCAGTTCACTGTAATCGCGTGTATGATTCCTTTGTCTTGGTACCCGTTTGTACGCACAAAGCCGTCCAGAAAAAAACTGGGAGAACCATGGGCGTCTTCAGGATTTTTCGGATCGACTTCACTAACGACGCCCTTGGGAACAGGGTGGGTTCTTCCAGAAATCTGTGCCTGTAACAATAGCTTGGAGTGTGTATTGGGGCACAGGACGGCAGGTCTACGTCCTATATTGCGTGAAAGTCAAAGGATCATATTCTGTGTTAAGGCGTCAGTTCGGTGTCATCTATGGGGTAGCGTGTCGGTGTGGTTTAGGATGTGATGTTCTGGTTCTGGAGGTTTCTTGTTGTGCGGCGATGTTGGTATTCTTGTGATCGTCATCCGTCTTCTGTTTTTAGTCTTGTCCAGTCCGTCTTTCATCTTCGGTGTGCCGTGAGGTGCTGTTTAATAATTTTTGTCGTCATCAGTGTCCTGTTTGATGTCTGGTCTTGTTCGTCTGTGTCGTCTTCATCGTGTTCATCTCCATTTCTGAAAGTATAAGATGAAACAGTGGGTAGTATTCATTTTGTGAGTGACATTATCTGTGTGCGTGGTTGTTTCTTGGACGTGTGCTAATGATTTATGTCCTTGGTTGTTGAATTGGTAGCGGCCTTCAGGTTTTAGAGACGAATCTGGTTACCGGCCCACACGGAACATAGTATCTCCGGTGCCCACATTGCCTATTTTATTGCGAAAGATAGATTTTTGGCCAATATTGTCGTAGGGATGTTGATTTGGTCTTGGCCTCCGATTTTTGAGACTAATGTGGCAGCCGGCCCACACGGAACATGGTATCTCCGGTGCCCACATTGCCTATTTTATTGCGAAAGAGAGATTTTTGGCCAATATTGTCGCAGGGATGTTGATTGGTCTTGTCCTCCGATTTTTGAGACTAATGTGGCAACCGGCCCACACGGAACATGGTATCTCCGGTGCCCACATTGCCTAAATTTTATTCCAAAAGTACGGGGGTAGTGTTATACAAAACATATAAGTAAACTAATGTCAGTTTAATCAGTCTTTTTTTTATAAACACTACATGGGGAGATAATGGTCTCTCTACCGGACTTAATTCCTACACTATACACTACATGGGGAGATAATGATCTCTCTACCGGACTTAATTCCTACACTATACACTACATGGGGAGATAATGGTCTATCTACCGGACTTAATTCCTACACTATACACTACATGGGGAGATAATGATCTATCTACCGGACTTAATTCCTACACTATACACTACATGGGGAGATAATGATTTATCTACCGGACATAATTCCTACACTACACTACATGGGGAGATAATGATCTCTCTACCGGACTTAATTCCTACACTATACACTACATATAGATAATGATCTATCTACCGGGCTTAATTCCTACACTAAACACTACATGGGGAGATAATGGTCTATCTACCGGACTTAATTCCTACACTATACACTACATGGAGAGATAATGGTCTATCTACCGGACTTAATTCCTACACTATACACTAAATGGGGAGATAATGGTCTCTCTACGGGACTTAATTCCTACACTATACACTACATGGGGAGATAAGGGTCTCTCTACCGGACTTAATTCCTACACTATACACTACATGGGGAGATAATGGTCTAGCTACCTGACTTAATTCCTACACTATACACTACATGGGGAGATAATGGTCTCTCTACCGGACTTAATTCCTACACTATACACTACATGGGGAGATAATGGTCTCTCTACCGGACTTAATTCCTACACTATACACTACATGGGGAGATAATGATCTCTTTACCGGACTCAATTCCTACACTATACACTACATGGGGAGATAATGATCTCTCTACCGGACTTAATTCCTACACTATACACTGCATGGGGAGATAATGGTCTCTCTACCGGACTTAATTCCTACACTATACACTACATGGGGAGATAATGGTCTCTCTACCGGACTTAATTCCTACACTATACACTACATGGGGAGATAATGATCTCTCTACCGGACTTAATTCCTACACTATACACTACATGGGGAGATAATGGTCTCTCTACCGGACTTAATTCCTACACTATCCACTACATGGGGAGATAATGGTCTCTCTACCGGACTTAATTCCTACACTATACACTACATGGGGAGATAATGGTCTCTACCGGACTTAATTCCTACACTATCCACTACATGGGGAGATAATGGTCTCTCTACCGGACTTAATTCCTACACTATACACTACATGGGGAGATAATGGTCTCTCTACCGGACTTAATTCCTACACTATACACTACATGGGGAGATAATGGTCTCTCTACCGGACTTAATTCCTAAACTATACACTACATGGGGAGATAATGGTCTCTCTACCGGACTTAATTCCTACACTATACACTACATGGGGAGATAATGGTCTCTCTACCGGACTTAATTCCTACACTATACACTACATGGGAGATAATGATCTCTCTACCGGACTCTCTACCGGACTTAATTCCTACACTATACACTACATGGGGAGATAATGATCTCTCTACCGGACTTAATTCTACACTATACACTACATGGAGGAGATGACGATCTCTCTACCGGACTTAATTCCTACACTATACACTACATGGGAGATAATGATCTCTCTACCGGACTTAATTCCTACACTATACACTACATGGGGAGATAATGATCTCTCTACCGGACTTAATTCCTAAACTATACACTACATGGGGAGATAATGATCTCTCTACCGGACTTAATTCCTACACTATACACTACATGGGGAGATAATGATCTATCTACCGGACTTAATTCCTACACTATACACTACATGGGGAGATAATGGTCTCTCTACCGGACTTAATTCCTACACTATACACTACATGAGGAGATAATGGTCTCTCTACCGGACTTAATTCCTACACTATACACTACATGGGGAGATAATGGTCTATCTACCGGACTTAATTCCTACACTATACACTACATGGGGAGATAATGGTCTATCTACCGGACTTAATTCCTACACTATACACTACATGGGGAGATAATGGTCTCTCTACCGGACTTAATTCCTACACTATACACTACATGGGGAGATAATGGTCTATCTACCGGACTTAATTCCTACACTATACACTACATGGGGAGATAATGGTCTCTCTACCGGACTTAATTCCTACACTATACACTGAACGACACAATGCTAAAGCCGGGATCACACAACCAATTTTTCTATGGGCAGTTTTTAATGTTCAACGTAAATTGGTCCGTTTGCATTGAGAAATACGGTATAATTTATATGGCCAAAAAATAACAGTCTACAGACTCGGGGGAAATCCATTGCATTACCAAAGATGCGGATTACAAAACAATAGATGCCAGACCAGATGCAAAAGGCAACGATAACGTTCGCTAATCGAGTAATAGAAAGGTATGACCGGGTGCTGACATTATATAATCCTTGTTACATGTACACGCCATTAAAGATACTGGAGAAAATTTAGAACATTAGGCTCACTCTTTCACACTGGTTACAACATATATAAGGGAAGTGGGAAGAGGTGCCGACATACTGACAGATACACGAAATCAAAGTAAAAAACGGTCGTGTTTCCCCTGCTTCAGAGCTGACAAATTTAAGTAAGAATATTGCCTGCATAAGGTTGGATATCACAAATATCCGATTGAACGCCTGAAGGATAACTTAAACGACAAGAACCAGCAATAGCCCCTATTTATCAAGTTGACCCCTCGCACTTATGCCAAAACAAGCCCAACAGTTAAAGTGTTCAGGCTGAGTGGCTAATGACTGAAGCCCACTCTCCCGAAGGTGAAAGACGCATAGCAATAATATATTTTGAAAAGCTTAAATATGCAGGATTAAAGCACAATAATTGTAGTACTGTAGATGAGATATGTCTTTCTTTCAAATATAACTCTTTTGAAAATGGATATTTCTCACGAAGTTTCCATTTTATTGCAACGTCAAAGGTACAGTATTATACAGACTATGCCTTTTTGAAACCCAAGTCTCTGTTTTCTAACTTTTGTAGTGTTTCTGTAATTGAATTTTGAAATAATATAGGTGAAGAAAATACGATTTGCGAGTTTTAACTCTAAAGTTCAATATTAAAAATTTCAGAATTTGTTTTTTCAACTGCGAGACACGGATTTTGACTTTGACAAAGTGCCGTGTCAGGTGTTCAAGTGCCCAGGCTGAAAACTTTTTGAGGAATGAACATGTTTTCTTTACCACAGAAGCAGAACATTTCAGAAAACGCTCATAGTGATTAACTTTCTCAAATATATTTTTATCCGTACTGAAATGATATATACACACATTGGATGAGAAGGTACAGACGAGATAATCGCACTGCGACAGGAAGTGAATATCTTCTATTATCCCCTTCAGAGAACTCTCGGATTTTCGTCCTCCTGTAGAGATACCGGCTGATTTCAAAACCTCCGGGTCGCTGAGGAACTCGTAATTTGGAAACCTGTTTTGTGTTATCAAGTACAACAATTAGCAATTTATCCAATAACTTGAAACACACTGGAATAAACTGTACACATTAATAAATGTTAATACCCCCACTCCACCAACCGCCTTTATTCCATGCCTAAAATGTTCAGGGCGTCCGAGCGAATAAGGAGTTATTGACAGTAGTGTGATATAACGACCGCACTGTTGTGGTCTAATGGTTAGAGCCTCGGCATCGCAAGCGGTAGTTTCTGGGTTCCATCCCTAGCCGGGTCATACCGAAGACTTAAAATAATGGAACGTGTTGCTTTCTCGCTTACGCTCAACATTAAGAGGATAGAACAAGGACTGGTTCGCTCGGTGTCAGTATAATGTGACTGAGTGGGGTGTCATGTCTGTCTACGGCATGATATTTCAGTGGGACAGCAGTATCAAATGACAGCATTAGATCTGGTTTTTTTACCAGTAGATACCCCCGCCCTTCCCCCTCCCCTCCCTTCCCTTCCCCGTCGTGATATATCTGGAAAAAAATGTTTAAAGTGACGTTAAACCCTATTCACTCAATCGCTCATGTTGCATTACTAATGCCATTTATACTATACATATCAAAAATATATGATATATGTATCCAAATATATACATATATTATTGAAAAGCCAGAATGAAAGGTCGTGTGAAACACGAATACAGCATTTCCTAGAATACATGTGTGAGGGCTTTTGGTCGTACTAATTTGAGCACACCCTTTATTAGGCATGGCAAATATTTTTGGGGTTGGGGTCCGGACCGAAATCATGGAAGATGTTTGAAGGCTGAAAAAAAGAGATATATATAGATGAGCTCTAGTTTGGGGACATCACTTACTTGTGCACAGCGTTAATGACCTGACAAATGTAGGAGAAAATGTCTCCGTTGATGGTCTCCCTTGAATATATAGGATTGGAGGATGAGTTGGTGCTCACAAGCTGAAGTGTGGTACACATAGCTTCACTATGTAGGGGTATACAGTGCATGTTCTTTGGACGAAAAAGACTCAAAGCTTCACAATGTTTTCAACCCAGGCATGCCAGGTGAAGCCCAGTTTGTGGGACTCAGAGCCCGTGATGATGGGAGTGACAGAGATACCCCCTGGACCCATTACAATAGGGGAAGAACATGAGTTCTGTTTGTCGTATCCTCGCATAGCATCTTCGAAGTAAAAATATTCTGTCAAAATGCACCAGAACTGTCTATTTTACTAAATTTAAAATAAAGAGGATGTCTCCATCCAGAACTAAAACATCACCATTCTAGATAAGAATTTAGCTGTGTTGCAAATCAGAAACTTGTCGTTGGTGAATTGAATCCACTACATTTGGCTGCAATATAAACTAGCTGATTAATCTTCATAACCTTGTTTCGATGGGGAAAATGAAATAAATTTAAAAAAATACACCTTATCACATACATTTTACGTGCACATCTTCCAAGTATCTTTAGCAAGCCTACAAAGTTTCAAGAAGTGTCAGTAACAAAACTGCATAGTTTCAGAAACATCTCCTCGGCATTAGTTGAGTATACATGTGCTTGGTACACTGCAATTGATGGCGAAAATAAGAGAGTCAAAAACATCATAAAATGGACAAAAATTAATTAAGATTTCATCTCACAAATAGCAGGTGCACATCTTCGAATCCTGTTTAATAAGCCTGCCAAGTTTAAAAAACAGCTCTAGTTGATTACAAAATTCAGGTGTGACAGATGGACTGACGGCCTTCGTAGCAGAGACATAAAATCTCAGGACTGATGTACCATATAGAAGAAAAGTAATTCTCACCTCAAAAACTTCTGTACATTTTAATCCAGTCTGAAAAGTCTACAGCTCTCAAAAGCCGGAAATGGATGTAGACCTAAAACATTGCATGTATCTGGTGACCTACGCATAAAACTACCAAAATATTAAGTGGCCCCCTCGCCAAAAGTTCAGCGATAGTATTCTGCCCCCTCCCTCAAATGGGAAATGCTTGTGGAATGCCTGTTTATGTATTGTGTACAGTATCCTTCAGGGTCAGATTCAGGACCAAATGACAAAAACGGTAGAACAAACAAACATACTTTGTTAACACCAGTGGTCTAGTCATCTGTAAAGTTCATTATGTAATAAATCAACTACTTCAGATGAATGAATGGTTATTTGAAGTTTAACGTCGCACCTAACCTTATTGGTCACACGGCGACGATGACCCAAACAAACACACCCTAGCAACCCCTAACCCCAACAAATACATAACCAAAACTACAAAACAATTTGAATTTCGGATTTTGAAAATTAGGCTCTACAGACACTAATCACAATGACTCCTCAGAGAGCCTAATCTGTTTGGCACTTTAATCTACCTCCTGTGCCAGACGAACATAGCATGGTAAACCATGCTGTCCTAAGCTGGAGGGCCTACTTCAGACTCAATGACCTACAGAGTCAACACAGAGGCATACAACATGTCGATCTGCCTGGTCTATCAGTGTTTTAATGTTATTAGATTTGACCAAAAGCTTTCTTGAATCCTTGCAGTATTTCATACAGTATCACCCCATAAAAATAGCAGCATATTTTCTCTGTTTGCGTTTTAGTTATGTGTTCAAGCAGGGCCTGATGCAGCCTAGAATTATAGTTACATTTTGTTGCCAAATTACCCACGGCCACATTTATATGTGCCAGCAGCACCAATGTTCTTTCAATCCTTTGTCGTCTTGCAATTTGTCCATTCTACGAGATGCCCATAATACAATTCATGAAGAGCCAACAAAAGCCAACAAATTGAGTTACATTAAGTATACCTTCATTCATGTCTATAGTTCCACTTAATCATGAACAAATTTCACAAAATACATGATGAGACACGTAGACTTTAATAAATTACAAGCGTCTGGTCCGTCATTCATAATTCAGCCGTCGTCCATTAAAGAATATCCGCGTCCATAATTCAAAGACCTATTCCATATAACAGTATTAGCACCAAATTCAAAAAGACAATCATTGTATATATAAACATAGGCTAGTTTCCTGCAAGAGAGTAGCGGTAAACAGTTTTCAATGATGCCGGCAAGACATCATGATGTTCCACAAATATCAAATCCGTGTCGCTGATCAGTATTCTTAATCCATAATATTTGTGATAAAGTAATCCTCTGAAGAATAATGTATCTCGGTCACGCCTTGATTGTGACTGTTCATGTGAGCACCATAAGGATCTTGATGCATTGGAATTAAGTTCAAAAATTCAATCTTCATATAATTGGCCATTTAGCGTTTTCTAAAATATTATAGTCACCAGAAACCTTAAAACCTTTTCAAACAATCATACTTTCATTTTTATGCCTCAACATAAAAATCAGATATTTCTATCCAAGATTATCATGTATACATGTATTATGTACATACTTCGGTACCTCAACATAAAAATCACATATTTCTATCCAAGATTATCATGTATACATGTATTATGTACATACTTCAGTGCTTCAACATAAAAATCACATATTTCTATCCAAGATTGTCATGTATACATGTGCTATGTACATACTTCAGTACCCATGTGCATTTCATACGAATAATGTTGATCTAATTGTGTGCATAGCCAAATACTGACCAACATTGAAGGTCATGTAGCTTTACTGGTACAAGCAGGGTCTATCAAGTGGAGTAAGCAATTACACTACATATAGCTAATTGAGATTTCATGCCAGGTGCAAACTTTGGTCAATGATAACCAGATGACCATGTACATGGAAAAGGAAAAGCAATCTGCATAAGGAGCTTCTTGAAATTAGGTCATGACTTCGTTGAAAGGAATGGCATATGTCGGTTATACAAAAAGATAAAAGAGAGATAAAAGGCATGTATATATGTGTTACTCTGGCGACATACGATGATGTAATTCAGTTTATGTAGCAGTTTATCATAGCATAGGACTAAATGTATAGGGTATAATCGTTCAGCTCTTTAGACGTAGATTTAAAGAAAATATCTGGTGGGCCATACCCCTTCACCCCCAACGTTTGGCTTTGAGTAAGGATAAGGCCAGGTTTCATAAAAAGAGCTATAATTACCATATAAGCTACTGAACTTCAAAGGTTATAACCTATGGGTAACAACTACATAATAATACCACTTTAGGAAACATTGATGGAATCTGCTACCTCAAATGGCACCAACTGAATAGGAAGTATGTACGGTATTGAAAATGGACTAAACGGCCGGCAAAAACTGAGTTTCCATTTTATGACGTCATTGTGACGTCCTCAAGGGATTTTGTTAATTTATGTTTACTCGTTTCTATAAACAAGGACCTAACCGTAGTGTGTGGAAAATTTCAGCGCTCTAGCAGCAAGAATGATAAAAATATGCCAGGAACCATAACCCACCCCCCATATTTGAGTTAAGAATCGGGGCGGTGTAGGGTTTCGAAAGTGTGCTATAACTATCCATAAGTTGCCGATCTGCAACTGCTATCACATATGGCTAAAATCTATATAGAAATACCCCTTAATGAACATGAATCGAATCTACTATGCAAAGTAGTACCAGCAAAATTTGAAAAAATCAATTTGAAAATGGATAAAAAAAGACAATAAACTGTTTACAGGGGTATTACGTCACTGTGACGTCACCAAATGATTATGATATTGTTTGCCTCTGTCAATAGAACGGTACCTATGCCCGAAGTGTGCGAACTTTTAGATCTCTAGAGGGAAGTATAAGAAAAATATCTGAGGGACCATACCCCATCCCTCAAGTTTGGATTTAGAACTGGGAAAGGGGTAGGGTTGAAAAGGCGTGATATACTACCCTTAAGCTACCGATCGGCAACGGGTATCACATATGGATAACGTCTACAGACATATACCGCTTCAAAAAACGTTACTAGAATTTGCCACCTCAGGTGGTACCAGTTTCGACTCAGGGCCATGGACTAAATGACCCAATAATGTTGGGCAGAATTCACTTACATGCGGGAATTCAAATCTGACTAACAACTAATTTTTTGAAGAGATATTGTCTTATGCCATTAAAGGTCATAATTGTCCCTAGTGTATCAGATTATGGTCTACACCTATATTTGGGGAAATGCTCTGCCCGCGTTTCAACGGAGTTTTCATTTCTCCTACAACATTATTAAATTGAGATTGCTAAGGAGATGCTTTGCTCGATTTTCAAGAAATCTATGAAGATTTCGATCTCTACCTTGCAAAGGACTCATTTTGCCGCATCTCATTTCGTTGGCAGTGTAATTCCTGCCATCTAAGCTTCCTATTATAATCTCCGATATCCTTTTCTAGTTCTGACGTGTTCACGGGACTGAACTGGTTACTTGTATCTTGTCTAGAATATTGTTGCTCAACGGATTTAGATGTAAACAATTTTACCTATATATATATACTGTACTATTGTCATCAACTGGAATGCTCTTTGAGAAAGCTTTATAGTACAGCAGAAATGAGCATCAGAGCCATTTCACTGTTGGCAGCTTTTACTTTTGACAAACCTCTGTCTTCACCTGACGTTTTCCCGTAATTTCAATATATGTTATCTCCCTTGTTCGTTGTTACCTCCCTTACTTGTTTGATAAATATCGGTCTTGGCTGTTGCCTTAGTAGAGTTAGTTATCCATTTGCTTGAAGTTCCACGGAAAGAGACATGCCTCATATAAATTGCATATTAAAATAGCCACGAGTGAACGTTATATCATATAACTAAAATTAAGCAAATGTTAACGCAATATAGAATCTTAGTCTCTACCATAGCTTGATACCATGTAAAGAATTGTGTTCCATTTTATTGTTTTGAAAAACTGCTTACTATGATCCATTGTATATAGAATATTCAGCTTGGACGGTTAACTGTATTCACCCTGTATATATACTCTTGTAATCTTGCTACCTGTATATTCCCGACGATGGTATAACCTTTACCGAAATATAGAATATCACAATGACTTCACTTTTCGGGGTTACTTTCATTCTAGTTTATATGAAACTAATCTGTGGGACATCTGGATTTAACGCAATAATTCGACAAATTTAATCATCAATTCTGTCTCAAAATCTCTTCCCAGCCAAAACACCGCAGTTATGTGATGAAAGGAAATTATCAAACAAGCGCTTCACTGAAAAAAAGAGGAATTTTTTGTCTATATTTTTCCCCGCAGATATCCATTGCACCCGGTATGGTTGAACCAGAACTGTCTCATCTTGTCATCCCGAATTAAGCTCAGCTAAACCATAAAGTCTTGCCCGCTGCGGTGGAAAAATCTTCTGAATGTTCTTGGCGTTAAGTCGGCAAGCGAGTCAGGCGGTACACATGGAGAGTAAAAAAAAAATGACCCACATGATATTTAAATTTCTTCCGGTCACTTTTTTGGCAATGAGAATCTCGCCACTGTTATATGGTCGACCTTGTATGAAGGAAACAATCCATTTTCTTTCGTTCTCCTGTTCATTCCCTTGGAATAGCTGTCCCAGTAATTGCCTTCGATGTCGATTAAATCCCCGATCTCTAAAGCAATCTCTGACATCCTTCTTGGAACATGTTTCTCTACGGCTGTCACATTATTATGACGCTGACCCTGGAAGTAGAATTGCTATCCAAGGAATGGAAATTCATAGAACCGTCTCTATCCATGGTCTGCATCAATGCGTACACTAATCGACAAACCTACAAAACATATAAGTAAACTAATGTCAGTTTAATCAGTATTTTTTTATAAACACTACATGGGGAGATAATGATCTCTCTACCGGACTTAATTCCTACACTATACACTACATGGGGAGATAATGATCTCTCTACCGGACTTAATTCCTACACTATACACTACATGGGGAGATAATGATCTCTCTACCGGACTTAATTCCTACACTATACACTACATGGGGAGATAATGGTCTATCTACCGGACTTAATTCCTACACTATACACTACATGGGGAGATAATGGTCTATCTACCGGACTTAATTCCTACACTATACACTACATGGGGAGATAATGGTCTCTCTACCGGACTTAATTCCTACACTATACACTACATGGGGAGATAATGGTCTATCTACCGGACTTAATTCCTACACTATACACTACATGGGGAGATAATGGTCTATCTACCGGACTTAATTCCTACACTATACACTACATGGGGAGATAATGATCTCTCTACCGGACTTAATTCCTACACTATACACTACATGGGGAGATAATGATCTCTCTACCGGACTTAATTCCTACACTATACACTACATGGGGAGATAATGGTCTATCTACCGGACTTAATTCCTACACTATACACTACATGGGGAGATAATGGTCTCTCTACCGGACTTAATTCCTACACTATACACTACATGGGGAGATAATGATCTATCTACCGGACTTAATTCCTACACTATACACTGAACGACACAATGCTAAAGCTGGGAACACACAATCAATTTTTCTATGGGCAGTTTTTAATGTTCAACGTAAACTGGGCCGTTTGCATTGGGAAATACGGCATAATTTTATATGCCCAAAAAATAACAGTATACAGAATCGGGGGAAATCCATTGCATTACCAAAGATGCGGATTACAAAACAATAGATGCCAGACCAGATGCAAAAGGCAGCGATACCATTCGCTAATCGAGAAATAGAAAGGTATGACCGGGTGCTGACATTATATAATCCTTGTTACATGTACACGCCATTAAAGATACTGGAGAAAATGTAGAACATTAGGCTCACTCTTTCACACTGATCACAACATATATAAGGGAAGTGAGAAGAGGTGCCGACATACTGACAGATACACGAAATCAAAGAAAAAAATGGTCGTGTTTCCCCTGCTTCAGAGCTGACAAATTTAAGCAAGACAAAGATGAATATTGCCTGCATAAGGTTGGATATCACAAATATCCGATTGAACGCCTAAAGGATAACTTAAACGACAAGAACCAGCAATAGCCCCTATTTATCAAGCTGACTCCTCGCACTTATGCCAACACAAGCCCAACAGTTAAAGTGTTCAGGCTGAGTGGCTAATGACTGAAGCCCACTCTCCCGAAGGTGAAAGACGCATAGCAATAATATATTTTGAAAAGCTTAAATATGCAGGATTAAAGAACAATAATTGTAGTACTGTAGATGAGATATGTCTTTCTTTCAAATATAACTCTTTTGAAAATGGATATTTCTCACGACGTTTCCATTTTATTGCAACGTCAACGGTACAGTATTATACAGACTATGCTATTTTAAAACCCAAGTCTCTGTTTTCTAACTTTTGTAGTGTTTCTGTAATTGAATTTTGAAAGTATATAGGTGAAGAAAATACGATTTGCGAGTTTTAACTCTAAAGTTCAATATTAAAAATTTCAGAATTTGTTTTTTCAACTGCGAGACACGGATTTTGACTTTGACAAAGTGCCGTGTCAGGTGTTCAAGTGCCCAGGCTGGAAACTTTTTGAGGAATGAACATGTTTTCTTTACCAAAGAAGCAGAACATTTCAGAAAACGCTCATAGTGATTAACTTTCTCAAATATATTTTTATCCATACTGAAATGATATATACACACATTGGATGAGAAGGTACAGACGAGATAATCGCACTGCGACAGGAGGTGAATATCTTCTATTATCCCCTTCAGAGAACTGTCGGATTTTCGTCCTCCTGTAGAGATACCGGCTGATTTCAAAATCTCCGGGTCGCTGAGGAACTCGTAATTTGGAAACCTGTTTTGTGTTATCAAGTACAACAATTAGCAATTTATCCAATAACTTGAAACACACTGGAATAAACTGTACACATTTAATAAATGTTAATACCCCCACTCCACCAACCGCCTTTATTCCATGCCTACAATGTTCAGGGCGTCCGAGCGAATAAGGAGTTATTGACACTCATGTGATATTACGACCGCACTGTTGTGGTCTAATGGTTAGAGCCTCGTAAGCGGTAGGAACTGGGTTCGATCCCTAGCCGGGTCATACCGAAGACTTGTAAAATGGAACGTGTTGCTTCCTCGCTTACGCTCAGCATTAAGAGGATAGAACAAGGACTGGTTCGCTCGGTGTCAGTATAATGTGACTGAGTGGGGTGTCATGTCTGTCTACTGGAACCACTGATGATTTTCCAATAATAAAGAATAATGAAAAGCAACTCCGAGTAGGGATGACAATTTCATCCTGTCTGTCTACGGCATGATATTTCAGTGGGACAGCAGTATCAAATGACAGCATTAGATCTTTTTTTTTACCAGTAGATACCCCGTCCTTCCCCCTCCCCTCCATTCCCTTCCCCGTCGTGATATATCTGGAAAAAAATATTGAAAGTGACGATAAACCCTATTCACTCAATCGCTCATGTTGCATTACTAATGCCATTTATACTATACATATCAAAAATATATGATATATGTATCCAAATATATACATAATATATTATTGAAAAGCCAGAATGAAAACCAGAATGAAAGGTCGTGTGAAACACGAATACAGCATTTCCTAGAATACATGTGTGAGGTCTTTTGGTCGTCCTAATTTGAGCACACCCTTTATTAGGCATGGCAAATATTTTTGGGGTTGGGTTCCGGACCTAAATCATGGAAGATGTTTGAAGGCTGAAAAAAAGGAGATATATATAGATGAGCTCTAGTTTGGGCACATCACTTACTTGTGTACAGCGTTAATGACCTGACAAATGTAGGAGACAATGTCTCCGTTGGTGGTCTCCCTTGAATATATAGGATTGGAGGATGAGTTGGTGCTCACAAGCTGAAGTGTGGTACATATAGCTTCACTATGTAGAGGTATACAGTACATGTTCTTTGGACGAAAAAGACTCAAAGCTTCACAATGTTTTCAACCCAGGTGAAGCCCAGTGTGTGGGACTCCGAGCCCGAGATGATGGTGATGATGGGAGTGACAGAGATACCCCTGGACCCATTACAATAGGGGAAGAACATGAGTTCTGTTTGTCGTATCCTCGCATAGCATCTTCGAAGTAACAATATTCTGTCAAAATGCACCAGAACTGTCTATTTTACTAAATTTAAAATAAAGAGGATGTCTCCATCCAGAACTAAAACATCACCATTCTAGATAAGAATTTAGCTGTGCTGCAAATCAGAAACTTGTCGTTGGTGAATTGAATCCACTACATTTGGCTGCAATATAAACTAGCTGATTAATCTTCATAACCTTGTTTCGATGCTATAAATGCTATAAATTAAAAAAATACACCTTATCATATACATATAACGTGCACATCTTCCAAGTATCTTTAGCAAGCCTACAAAGTTTCAAGAGGTGTAAGTAACAAAACTGCATAGTTTCAGAAGCATCCCATCGGCATTAGTTGACTATACATGTACTTGGTACACTGCAATTGATGGCGAAAATGAATTAGGATTTCATCTCACAAATAGCAGGTGCACATCTTCGAATCCTGTTTAATAAGCCTGCCAAGTTTAAAAAACAGCCAGTCAAAACTCTAGCTCTAGTTGATTACAAAATTCAGGTGTGACAGATGGACTGACGGCCTTCGTAGCAGACATAAAATCTCAGGGCTGATGTACCATGTAGAAGAAAAGTAATTCTCACCTCAAAAACTTCTGTACGTTTTAATTCAGTCTGAAAAGTCTACAGCTCTCAAAGCCGGAAATGGATGTAGATCTAAAACATTACATGTATCTGGTGACCTACGCATAAAACTACCAAAATATTAGGTGCCCCCCTCGCCAAAAGTTCTGCGATAGTAGTCTGCCCCCTCCCCCAAATCGGAAATGCTTCTGGAATGCCTGTTTATGCATTGTGTACAGTGTCCTTCAGAGTAAGATTCAGGACCAAATGACAAAAAACGGTAGAACAAACAAACAAACATACTTTGTTAACACCAGTGGTCTAGTCATCTGTAAAGTTCATTATGTAATAAATCAACTACTTCAGATGCATGGTTGGTTATTTGAAGTTTAACGTCGCACCTAACCTTATTGGTCACACGGCGACGATGACCCAAACAAACACACCCTAGCAATCCCTAACCCTAACAAAAACCTAACCAAAACTACAAAACAATTTGAATTTCGGATTTTGAAAATTAGGCTCTACAGACACTGATCACAATGGATCCTCAGAGAGCCCAATCTGTTTGGCACTTTAATCTACATCCTGTGCCAGACGAACATAGCATGGTAAACCATGCTGTCCTAAGCTGGAGGGCCTACTTCAGATTCAATGACCTACAGAGTCAACACAGAGGCATACAACATGTAGATCTGTCTGGTCTATCAGTGTTTTAATGTTATTAGATTTGACCAAAAGCTTTCTTGAATCCTTGCAGTATTTCATCCAGTATCACCCCATAAAGATAGCAGCATATTTTCTCTGTTTGCATTTTAGTTATGTGTTCAAGCAGGGCCTGATGCAGCCTAGAATTATAGTTATATTTTTTTGCCAAATTACCCACGGCCACATTTATATGTGCCAGCAGCACCAATGTTCTTTCAATCCTTTGTCGTCTTGCAATTTGTCCATTCTACGAGATGCCCATAATACAATTCATGAAGAGCCAACAAAAGCCAACAAATTGAGTTACATTAAGTATACCTTCATTCATGTCTATAGTTCCACTTAATCATGAACAAATTTCACAAAATACATGATGAGACACGTAGACTTTAATAAATTACAAGCGTCTGGTCCGTCATTCATAATTCAGCCATCGTCCATTAAAGAATATGCGCGTCCATAACTCAAAGACCTATTCCATATAACAGTATTAGCACCAAATTCAAAAAGACAATCATTGTATATATAAACATAGGCTAGTTTCCTGCAAGAGAGTAGCGGTAAACAGTTTTCAATGATGCCAACAAGACACCATGATGTTCCACAAATATCAAATCCGTGTCGCTGATCAGTATTTTTAATCCATAATATTTGTGGTAAAGTAATCCTCTGAAGAATAATGTATCTCGGTCACGCCTTGATTGTGACTGTTCATGTGAGCACCATAAGGATCTTGATGCATTGGAATTAAGTTCAAAAATTCAATCTTCATATAATTGGCCATTTAGCGTTTTCTAAAATATTATAGTCACCAGAAACCTTAAAACCTTTTCCAACAATCATACTTTCATTTTTATGCCTCAACATAAAAATCAGATATTTCTATCCAAGATTATCATGTATACATGTATTATGTACATACTTCAGTACTTCAACATAAAAATCACATATTTCTATCCAAGATTATCATGTATACATGTATTATGTACATACTTCAGTACTCCAACATAAAAATCACATATTTCTATCCAAGATTATCATGTATACATGTATTATGTACATACTTCAGTGCCTCAACATAAAAATCACATATTTCTATCCAAGATTATCATGTATACATGTATTATGTACATACTTCAGTGCCTCAACATAAAAATCACATATTTCTATCCAAGATTATCATGTATACATGTATTATGTACATACTTCAGTGCTTCAACATAACAATCACATATTTCTATCCAAGATTATCATGTATACATGTATTATGTACATACTTCAGTACTTCAACATAAAAATCACATATTTCTATCCAAGATTATCATGTATACATGTATTATATACATACTTCAGTGCTTCAACATAAAAATCACATATTTCTATCCAAGATTATCATGTATACATGTATTATGTACATACTTCAGTACTTCAACATAAAAATCGCATATTTCTATCCAAGATTATCATGTATACATATATTATGTACATACTTCAGTACTTCAACATAAAAATCACATATTTCTATCCAAGATTATCATGTATACATGTATTATATACATACTTCAGTGCTTCAACATAAAAATCACATATTTCTATCCAAGATTATCATGTATACATGTATTATGTACATACTTCAGTGCTTCAACATAAAAATCACATATTTCTATCCAAGATTATCATGTATACATGTATTAAGTACATAATTCAGTACTTCAACATAAAAATCACATATTTCTATCCAAGATTATCATGTATACATGTATTATGTACATACTTCAGTACTTCAACATAAAAATCACATATTTCTATCCAAGATTATCATGTATACATGTATTATATACATACTTCAGTGCTTCAACATAAAAATCAGATATTTCTATCCAAGATTATCATGGATACATGTATTATGTACATACTTCAGTGCTTCAACATAAAAATCAGATATTTCTATCCAAGATTATCATGTATACATGTATTATATACATACTTCAGTGCCTCAACATAAAAATCAGATATTTCTATCCAAGATTATCATGTATACATGTATTATGTACATACTTCAGTACTCCAACATAAAAATCTGATATTTCTAACCAAGATTATCATGTATACATGTATTATGTACATACTTCAGTACTCCAACATAAAAATCAGATATTTCTATCCAAGATTATCATGTATACATGTATTATGTACATACTTCAGTACCCATGTGCATTTCATACGAATAATGTTGATCTAATTGTGTGCACAGCCAAATACTGACCAACATTGAAGGTCATGTAGCTTTACTGATACAAGCAGATAATATGATCTATCAAGTGGAGTAAGCAATTAAACTACATATAGCTAATTGAGATTTCATACCAGGTGCAAACTTTGGTCAATGATAACCAGATGACCATGTACATGGAAAAGTAAAAGCAATCTGCATAAGGGAGCTTCTTGAAATTAGGTCATGACTTCGTTGAAAGGAATGGCATATATCGGTTATACAAATGGGATACACTATGCCCAGTGTAGTGTTCTGATCAGCACGTCGTCACTATATAACTGAAATATTGCTGAATGCAACGTTAAACCTTAATTCTCTCTCTCTCTCTCAAATCAGCACAGATAGGAGTGAGTGAGTGAGTGAGTGAATATGGTTTAACTTCGCTCTCAACATTTTCTCAGCTATATCATGGCGAGAAAGGGAAGAAGAGGGGAGGGGCGGGGATACCTACTTGTAACTGAGCAGATCTAATGCTGCCATTTCATAGTGCTGTCCCACTGAAATATCATGCTGTAGGTAGACATGACCCCCCAATCAGTCATATTATACTGACACCGAGCGAACCAGTCCTTGCTCTATCCGCTTAATGTTGAGCGTAAGCGAGGAAGCAACAAATTCATTTTCTTTGTCTTTGGTATGACCCGGCATGGGATCGAACCCAGTACCTACCGCTTACGAGACCAAGGCTCTAACCATTATACGGATGAGTTTCAATTGGAATGGCATATTCCAAGCCATATGCCATCTTTTCTTTGGTGAGATCTATGCCAGGGAGTTCCTAAGAGTTCCAACTCGGTGCACGATGCCACACTGTTTGGAATACCTTACGCCAGTTCCTAGGATGCCCCAATTTCGAGAAGCTCCCTGAGGCAGTGAGCTCAGAGATGGTGACAGCTAATGTCACATTTTGTACATCTGCAACTTTAATTTTAAGCTACAAATCAAGAAAAATAAAATAAATTCTAGTTTTCAAAGGAAATAAATTACAGGTTCAGCCATGTCCTACTCATGTTTAGCGACCTCTAATAAACCACTATGCAACTTCCCTCAGGTCAAATAGGTCAATTTTCATTTAATGAAAAACGCCCCCACCGCTAACGCTAACACCACCAAAACCTTTCCGGCTCAAATCAAACAAGCCGTCGGAAAATAATCGTGTCAAAAATTTCATGACTACAGCGCTATCTAGTGATGAAATGAAAACAAAACATGGCAAATTCCCTAGACCCGAGAATAACAAAGTTTGACCTAATAAACTCGAACGGTTTCAGAGATAAGGACGTTTCAAATGACGATGGCTTAAGTGGCAATTTTTTTAATTGAGTGATCACTGAATCGGAAAGAAAATACACTACAGCTCCAGACATATCATACTTATGTTCAGCAATCCAGAATACACTAATATGTAACTTATCTCTAATTGAAAATGTAATTTGTAGTTTATGAAAAACGCACCTTCTGATTTCCTAAAATCGTGCCGTTAGTGTCAGGATAAGAACACCAAATCGTGCCGTTAGTGTCAGGATAAGAACACCAAATCGTGCCGTTAGTGTCAGGATAAGAACACCAAATCGTGCCGTTAGTGTCAGGATAAGAACACCAAATCGTGCCGTTAGTGTCAGGATAAGAACACCAAATCGTGCCGTTAGTGTCAGGATAAGAACACCAAATCGTGCCGTTAGTGTCAGGATAAGAACACCAAATCGTGCCGTTAGTGTCAGGATAAGAACACCAAATCGTGCCGTTAGTGTCAGGATAAGAACACCAAATCGTGCCGTTAGTGTCAGGATAAGAACACCAAATCGCCGTTAGTGTCAGATAAGAACGTCGTGCCGTTAGTGTCAGGATAAGAACACCAAATCGTGCCGTTAGTGTCAGGATAAGAACACAAATCGTGCCGTTAGTGTCGGGATAAGGTCGCCGTTAGTGTCAGGATAAGAACGCCAAATCGTGCCGTTAGTGTCAGGATAAGAATACCAAATCGTGCCGTTAGTGTCAGGATAAGAACACCAAATCGTACCGTTATTGTCAAGATAAGAACACCAAATCGTGCCGTTAGTGTCAGGATAAGAACACCAAATCGTGCCGTTAGTGTCAGGATAAGAACACCAAATCGTACCGTTAGTGTCAGGATAAGAACACCAAATCGTGCCGTTAGTGTCAGGATAAGAACACCAAATCGTGCCGTTAGTGTCAGGATAAGAACACCAAATCGTGCCGTTAGTGTCAGGATAAGAACACCAAATCGTGCCGTTAGTGTCAGGATAAGAACACCAAATCGTGCCGTTAGTGTCAGGATAAGAGCCACAAATCGTACCGTTAGTGCCAGGATAAGAACACCAAATCGTGCCGTTAGTGTCAGGATAAGAACACCAAATCGTGCCGTTAGTGTCAGGATAAGAACACCAAATCGTACCGTTAGTGTCAGGATAAGAACACCAAATCGTGCCGTTAGTGTCAGGATAAGAACACCAAATCGTGCCGTTAGTGTCAGGATAAGAACACCAAATCGTGCCGTTAGTGTCAGGATAAGAACACCAAATCGTACCGTTAGTGTCAGGATAAGAACACCAAAAACTTTTCAGCTCTTTGTCTATCCTGCAAGATCACTATACCCAAATTTCGTGACAATCGAACAAGTCGTTGCAAAAAATTCGTGTCAGAAAGTTTTATAATGTTCCCGACTGCAGCACCATCTAGTAATCAAATAAAAACTTGAAAAGCAAATTCCCCAGCCCTTTTTACACAGCAACTAAATTTGGTCTACAAAATTCGAGATATGTACGTTTGAAATGAGAACGGCGACGGCGTATTTTCTCGGTAATACATAAGAACATCAACTTTGTGAAAATACTCTGAAAACTGCCTTTGTTGATATTTGAGGAATGGTTGTTAATTTTTCCTCGAATTAAGGAAGTATCATCGTGTTCAAGGCATATATTTTATTTGAATAGTTAGGAGCGACGTTAAATTCTATTCACTCACTCACCCTTGAATAGTTAGGAGTTTATACCTGTGATTTAGACACAAGCTAAAGAATTACAATTTCAAAAGAAAATTATCAAATGTTCAAATCAAACATGTCAGTATTGCTTACATAAGAGATTATAGTCCATATACCACTTTTGCTATTTACCATGATATATGTTCTGAATATTTCTCTTCACTGATATATTAGATCACAGGGGCTCGTTACCGTTGTTAATACATGTTTCATACATGTATCATAAAGTTGAGACAACTCCACATGACAAATGCTATATACATGTAGGGAGACAACTCTGAATAGTCCAACCCAAGAGTACAGTCAGTAAAACTGGATTGGGGTTTGGGATGCTGTGACCTTGACCTTTGGCCTATTGACCTCAAAATGATCACGGTTCCTTTTTGTCATGTGAGTAATGTATACCCCATTTTGGTACCAGTCCATACTTTGGACACCGACAGTAAATGGTAACACACGGATAGACGTAGGCCTACAGAACTCATCATCGTATTATACGAACTAGTCTTCTACGGGCGTATAACAATGGCAAAATGATAGTTAGATAGTTTGAAAGTCGCCGCAAAGACCTAGTGCACCTGATACAATGCAGCCTTCCGGTATTTGAAAAGATCTTTAATATTAAGTGGCGTTAGACAAGCTTTCATAGTAGCATATAGGGACAAAAGCGTAAACTTCTGGTTCGTTGCGTTCTTACTTTTTCCGTGCCTCGGTCACAACCGATGGATCATCCGTCGCTAGGTACACTCTCCTTCTGTCTATCACATCCGTTTGTTCACGCTGGTCACAACCGATGGATCATCCGTCGCTAGGTACACTCTCCTTTGGTCTGTTACATCCGTTTGTTCACGCTGATCACAACCGATGGATCATCCGTCGCTAGGTACACTCTCCTTTGGTCTATTACATCCGTTTGTTCACGCTGATCACAACCGATGGATCATCCGTCGCTAGGTACACTCTCCTTCTGTCTATCACATCCGTTTGTTCACGCTGGTCACAACCGATGGATCATCCGTCGCTAGGTACACTCTCCTTTGGTCTGTTACATCCGTTTGTTCACGCTGATCACAACCGATGGATCATCCGTCGCTAGGTACACTCTCCTTTGGTCTATTACATCCGTTTGTTCACGCTGATCACAACCGATGGATCATCCGTCGCTAGGTACACTCTCCTTCTGTCTATCACATCCGTTTGTTCACGCTGGTCACAACCGATGGATCATCCGTCGCTAGGTACACTCTCCTTTGGTCTGTTACATCCGTTTGTTCACGCTGATCACAACCGATGGATCATCCGTCGCTAGGTACACTCTCCTTTGGTCTATTACATCCGTTTGTTCACGCTGATCACAACCGATGGATCATCCGTCGCTAGGTACACTCTCCTTCTGTCTATCACATCCGTTTGTTCACGCTGGTCACAACCGATGGATCATCCGTCGCTAGGTACACTCTCCTTTGGTCTGTTACATCCGTTTGTTCACGCTGATCACAACCGATGGATCATCCGTCGCTAGGTACACTCTCCTTTGGTCTATTACATCCGTTTGTTCACGCTGATCACAACCGATGGATCATCCGTCGCTAGGTACACTCTCCTTCTGTCTATCACATCCGTTTGTTCACGCTGGTCACAACCGATGGATCATCCGTCGCTAGGTACACTCTCCTTTGGTCTGTTACATCCGTTTGTTCACGCTGATCACAACCGATGGATCATCCGTCGCTAGGTACACTCTCCTTTGGTCTATTACATCCGTTTGTTCACGCTGATCACAACCGATGGATCATCCGTCGCTAGGTACACTCTCCTTCTGTCTATCACATCCGTTTGTTCACGCTGGTCACAACCGATGGATCATCCGTCGCTAGGTACACTCTCCTTTGGTCTGTTACATCCGTTTGTTCACGCTGATCACAACCGATGGATCATCCGTCGCTAGGTACACTCTCCTTTGGTCTATTACATCCGTTTGTTCACGCTGGTCGAAATATTCCTCCACAAATTGCATGTATTCTTCTACAGAATAAAGCTTCGATTCATATCTCTTATCAGTGCGTCGAACGTGGACTCTGCAAACGTGTGACAAAAATATACAATTCCCTATGTGTCGTTCTCTCATATTATGGTACATCAATTCGCAAACCACTACATGATAAACTTTACCATACCTCTTAAATATTCATGAGGGGGGTCTATTATGTCATTTGTCACATTTTAGCCAGAGACGAGTCAATAATGTTCAATTACTGACCCATCTGATGCGGCTGATATATTTGTCAGGCGAAGAGCGTGTTTTCAGGAGTCAATATTGTTATCAGGTGATCAGTGTTCACACGTGCCATACATTTAATGCAATAGGATATGTTTGCGAGGGTCACTCAAATGTATGGGAAATGTACAGTAATCGATCATACATTTTCCATAGATTTTGAGCGACCTTCGCAAGCATTTGGCCACTAAATCAAATGTATGATAAATATAACATATTTTGTGTCGTGCACCATGAAGCATTTACTAGAACGACTCCATGACATTCCGTCGTGCGATATTTCGACAACTCAGCCGTTAGCATAATTATATTCATGCTCGAGATAGACTAGGTCAGAGAATGAGCTCAGTTTGCTGGGAAAGACAAACACAATACCCAGAAATCTGGTTAGGTCATTTATTCAAATGACAATGGTTATAATCATTAATTCAAATGACAAATAATTAATTCAAATGACAAATGATAAAATAGCAGGGGCATGGAGAACACATATGAATTATGTGAATTATGTGTTACCAAATGCAGTGATAGAACATGCCCCCAATTGGCAAATAATGTAAATGTTGTTATACCAGCAAAGGTGGGGAGCATAAAGGGCTTCCTGTTACAAAATGTCACAAGACAGAGAATTGAGGGAGGGTAGGGAGGGTTTTTCTGTAGCAAACTGGAGAAACCAAATCCATTACTGACATTTTCCAGAAACAAATTCCAGGTAGCCGAGGAAATACCGACCTCGTGTTACAAAGTTGGAGAGTCTAATATAAGGGCGATAACTCACAATCAACAGTTACAATAAAACTATAATCACGTCAACATAAGAAAGCGACCTTGTTGATCCTCACATAAACTTAATTATGGTAACCCTAATTTCCTTTTATGCTCGAGATAGACTAGGTCAGAGAATGAGCTCAGTTTGCTGGGAAAGACAAACACAATACCCAGAAATCTGGTTAGGTCATTTATTCAATTGACAATGGTTATAATCATTAATTCAAATGACAAATCATTAATTCAAATGACAAATGATAAAATAGCAGGGGCATGGAGAACACATATGAATTATGTGAATTATGTGTTACCAAATGCAGTGATAGAACATGCCCCCAATTAGCAAATAATGTAAATGTTGTTATACCAGCAAAGGTGGGGAGGATAAAGGGCCACAGATAACAGTGGAGTAAAAGATGGAACTGTTATCACCCAACCGAAGTCTCTGACCTAGCCCTTACAGTATTTAACACAAAACAGTAGGATGAGTAGATATCACTGGCCTCTTAATAGTTGGTTTGATAACCTGAGAATGGCAGCAACTGGCTAGCGCTAACTGAAGTAATGACTTTGACTACAAATGTTTACATCTTCATGAGCAGATCAATGGTAATATAGCAGCCAACTATATCAAGACTGCAATTGCATGAAATAGTACAATCAGGTACATGTAGTTTATTTTGCACAGGGTGTATAGCAAGACAGATTGACTCAAACAAATATAAAGGGAACTTATTTCCCAAATTAGCATGTAAATCAATAAAAGATAGCATGAAAAAACATGGGCAATCTATTACTATGCGTCCATGGATGGTGGAATATTACCTTACCAGTCTTTAGACTGAAAATGATAGAAATATGCATAAGTGTGCCTGAAGGTAGGGGCACAGAAATCCACATCAGCAAAGTACGGTACTGGAAGAACAAATACCATTCAGGGCAGCATAAATACCTGTCATATAGTGAAGAACCATATTAATACAATAAATATATAGCACGAGAAAGGTTCATGGGCCTGTCAGGAAATTTTTTATTTCATTTCTTTTCTTTATTTATTTCAATTAAAGAAAACAACTGGCACTGGAAGAGTCCCGGTTACCCTCCTAAAAATGAGTAATATCTTTCACTTCTCAGACATTCCCCCACAAAACATTGAACTGCCAGCCAGTTAAATTGTATGGCGGATAAAAACAATGAAGATCCTCAAGGTTGTCAATTGTCCAAGGGAAGGTTAGGATTAAGCCTCACTTTCTCAAGAATAATCTTTGAAATAAAGTTGACAAAAGGAAGTCAATATGATTGTTGTATAATACATAATACAGGAATTCACATATACCAGTATCTGTGTGTGATGGAGCTCACTGGTAAAAGACCTGAAAGTGATAGTAATGATAGTTAGTACTGGATTCACAAGCCTGGGGATGATAGGATGAGGTAGGATTTCCTCTCTGAAATAGACAATGCATGAGGAATTCTTAAAGATAAAAGTGTTTTACAAACGTCCATATTTACGCTTCCCCATGGAAAGCACTGCTACTGCAAACAGACTGGTGGTCTATAAAGTAACACACAAAAAAAAACTTAGAAACAAACTAATACAATATAATAACCTGGGATACAGTATATCAGAAGGACCAGTGATTCCACCAAATTAAGCTACAGATGATATGTACAGACATGTCACAGGCGCCCCTCAACCCTCTGTCACACTGCACTACAGAGAGAACAATCTTTGGGATCACCTACATAATAATAGAAAGCTCACTGAGAAAAACCTGGAAGTAATAATTAAAGGAAAGGAGTTAACACAGGATCAGCAAGCATAGAGATGCTGAGAGCAGGCAACCATTTCTGTCTGTGAGTATGAAATCATACTGGAATAAGAAACTATCAGTGTCTGAAATAGCAGCATGATCAGATATGTCTGATGAAAAAACGTATCTCGCCTATGTTCAAAGAATAAAGTTCGACCAAACTCTGGGAATTGACTGAGAATTTGAACATGTTGAATTAGCTTATCTCAAGACTCTGAACGGTAATATAGACAATATCAAACATGCTGGCAGCTTCAGAGGAAATTCAGACTGAAGAAAGTTCTGCACAATGCTGTCTGTTGTGTTGTCAAACCTGGTCATGGTCATACCTGTATAGAATTGGAAGAAAAAAATAAAAAGTTAAGTACTAGTTACTCATGTAAGGAAAGCTGTCTCATCAATGCAAGAACAAGAGCAGCTGACTCAACCAAAACAACTAGAGTCTAGGCACATATCATTTCAACCCTTCTAGAGGTCTGGTCTGAAAATATAAAAGTGCCAGTGCAGTCCCCAATGACAAGAGTTATAGAGAGATTACACTGTAAATCACACTCCAGCAGGGTCTGAAGTAGCGGTCAGATATGAGATATATCTGATCCAAATCTGGTTCTGTCAGATCAAAAGTTGCTATCCTGTCCAAGTTCATATGTTAGATATAAAAAAAAAATGAAATTTTCTTACATATTTATAGACCCTGCTCGAGTATAATGGAGACCATCTGAATATGATGTTGAGACAAAACATAGGTGATGGTTTCACACTTCTCCTACAATATGAATAGAAAGGAACAAGTCAATTATATGTACTGAAATTAGAGCAGTCAATGCGGGCCTCCTGAAAAGTAGAATGTATTACGACCATACACTAAATATATACACAAAGTAAATTCAGTTCAAGTCACTATGCCTGGTATAGCTGGATTTCTGACAAGCTTAATGTTTATCTATACTGAAATGTGAGCAGTCAATGCTGACCTCATGAGAAATAGAATGTATTATGACCATAATCACACACTAAATATATACACCAAGTAAATTCAGTTCAAGTCACTATGATATAACTGGATTTTTGACAAGCTTTGTATGTTCATGTATACTGAATTGATGAGCAGTCAATACTGACCTCATGAAAAGTAGAATGTATTATGGCCATGATCGCACACTAAATATAAACAGTCACCAAGTAAATTCAGTTCGTCAGTATGCTATAGCTGGATTTCTGACAAGTTGTATGTTCATGTCTACTGAATTGTGAGCAGTCAATGCTGACCTCCTGAGCAGCAGAATGTATTGTAACGATGATATAACTGGCTTTCTGACAAGCTTAGTTTGTTCATGTATACTGAAATGTGAGCAGTCAATGCTGACGTCATGAGAATGTATTATGACCCTGATCATACACTAAATATATATACACCAAGTAAATTCAGTTCGAGTCACTGTGATACAGCTGGATTTCAGAGATACACGTAGGCGGTGATGCACAGTGTATCTGAGTGATGATAGATAGAGCATACAAAATCGTTGGTAAATTCTGGCTCGTAAAAATCCATGTTAACGTTGGTAATATGTATACCACTTGGTAGAACAGGTAAGTCAGCAAAAGCAGCAGGACTCTAGCTTGATGGACTATTCTGGAGTTGATGAAGAAGGAATGATGGATATTCCAGTCGATGATAGGTCTCCATCTCATGAATATACAATGGAGCAGAGGGTCCAAAGCAGGATAGGAGTGACTGGACAGCGGAATGGGATAAAAAATCACCTGGGCTTCCCAACATCCAAAATCGTCCGCAGACACAACAGGATCTGTAATTATAGAGATATAACGCAGTATCCACATTCTGGGCATGCGATTCATTTCCTGATGTCCTGGATTCATGAATTAAGGATTGAACAGTAATGTCTAAATGGTAACTAGACAATGTAGAGAGCATTTGAGAAACAATCTGTATGTTCAGGCCCTGGACCTTCTGTATTCAAAACAGCTATGAATGAGAGTCACTACTCTGAGTGTAGCAAGTGGGTCAACCTCTCGTATTTACAACCACAAGTGGCATTACTGTGAGTGTGACAAATAAGGGTCAACCTAAGAGCAGCAAATTGTGTCAACACTGTGACAAATTGGGTCTTCCTCATATAAACTGGATAAATGTCATATACTGTGAAAAATCAGATCATAATATAAGGCCACCCACAATATTTTCTAGGGTTGCCTGTTCACATATGTGAAAAGGTTACATAAGGAAGTTTTAGATTTGATAGGATAGGATAGGATTTCACAAAATTGTGTTAAAACATGAAATCACAACAATAGGGTCAACGTGCCCAAGTGTCTTATCGATTCATACAGTGCAATGGCAAAAGGGGTCAACCTCCCCTGTAATAAATAGTGACAAATGGGGTCAACCTCCCCTGCAATTACACTGGGGTCAACCTCCCCAGGAATCACAGTCACTGAATCATACCATGTACAGTCACTATGTACCATGGTAACAAGGGGCCAATCTCCCCTGTAAATAGACATGTACAATGTACAGTGGCAAAGGCAGGGTTGGAGATAAGGGAAAATAATTTGATCAGAGATCATTATTAAAAGCTTTGAATTTGATCAGCAAAATATTTATCCATGTTTTATCACTATGGAATTTTGATTGGTTAGTGTCCAAATTTGATTAATTATTGCTGATCACTGTCCCTTATTTCCATACCTGCAAGGGGTCAACCTCCCCTTGAACAAATAGTGACAAATGGGGTCAACCTCCCCAGCAATTACAATTAGCTGTGTACAATGTACATTAGCAAATGGGGTCAACCTCCCCTGTAATCGCAATCAATTAAAATATGCCATGCCAGAAATGCCTCTGAAATTTTAGGTGCTTCAGTTTAAAAGTGTGCAAATTCTCACAAATATCTTCACGTAAGTTGAATTTAGCTAAGTTTTTAACAAATTCACAGCCACTCACCATGATTTTGAAATTAGTCTCTTAGATATTTTAAGAATAGAGATTTAGAGCTCACAAAGCACCGAATTTGCCATGTATAAGTGCATGACAATTCATAATTATAAATAGTGAACAAAGGCTAATGGGCAACCTACCCTAGGTTTGGAAACCATGTATATTATGATATTAACTGCTTCCACTGGAAGACCATT
>JAVTVY010055113.1:0-29091 GCA_036873755.1 Hanleya hanleyi
TGTAAATTAGCCATCCACTTGAAATACTGGTTCTGTAATTTATTAGAACATATGATGAGCATCAGGAAGAAATGTATTTAATTGTAACCTTCGAACAGTTAAACAATGGCTCAGAACGCTGGGCTTACGACGGCGTCAGAACAATGTAGATCATGCCCGGGTAGTTCAGTTAGTCCAGGTAATACTTACAATAAAGGAAAATGGTAGTATATAAAGCGCTTCTGCGGTCCGATTTAGGGGCGATCACTCTGTTTGAATAATTCCTGGTTATCTCCCATGATTCGAACATTTCTGCCTCTAAATCGGACCCCAGATGCCCTTTTACTACTTATTAAATTGACGTGACTATGACGTCACATCCGGTCACGTGAAATCCGGGTCAAAGGTTAAAGGACACTTCCGGTCACGTGACGGCTGAGCAAGAGTTATTTGCCCTTTCATATGACCACAGTAACTTCCAATGTGAATCTTCCGGAATGCACGTCATCAAACATGGTCCCTGACAATATCTCCAGCTATATGCCCAGCATAAATGGTAAGTGGGGCACCGTCCGTTTCTCCGCATACAGCGAGAGAAGGGAAATCCCCCTGGATTCGAACCCATGCTGTGCGCTTCAGAAGGGGAAATTTATCTACTACGTCACGAGTCAGCCCATGCTAGGCAAGGTTGAAAATACCCTAATATACCCACCAGAGGGCAGATCTGTGCACAGCTATGGTGTAGGCCCATTCCAGCGCAGTGGACAATGTTTGACCTAATGGGACCCACTCATGGATATTTGCGGCACGGGGTGTGGCCACTTGTTTTCTTCATCTCAAGCTGTGGAATACGATGGGAGGGGTGCCGAGGCCATGCACTGATTTTTTTAAAGTGCTGAAGGCGCATGCGCACTGGGCAAGTAGCGCTGTGGTAGACGTTTTGGGTCTAGGTGGACTCATAGTGGTCCGATTTGGGTCCTGTGAGATGTCATCGTGAAGCATTCGTAGGGGAGCGTCCAACTGGATGGGTCTGGGGTTGGACTGACGCCATTCTGCGCATGCCCAGTGGGGAAAAGGCATAGGAGTGGACATTTTGAGGTCGAGATGGACCCATAGTGGTCCGATTGGCTCGCGGGAGGTCTTATTTCGAAGTTCTCTTGGTGTAGCGTCGGGCTGGGCTGGTCTAGTCCGGTTTCATTATTCTGCGCATGCACAGTCTGGCCGTAGTAAGTAAAGTGGTCATTCTTGCGGGGCGTGGGGGTCTGTTGAGTGATTGAGAGACCATTCGTGGACCGAATGCATCGTGTGAGGTATCATCTTGTAGCCCTCGTGGTGTAGACCACGACTTGAGGGATGTCCACGTCATCTGTGACATTATTGGTGACGTCAACAGTAAGAGTAGCAGCGAAAGTGGGCGTTTTGGGAGTGTGAAGGAATGTGTTTGGGGTAGAGATGAACCATCTGTGGTCCGAAGGCGTCGTGTGAGGTGTCAAAGGTAAGCTTTCGTGGTGTAGAGGTAGCCTATTGTAGCTCGTGTAGAGTAGAGTCAGACTTTGGTGATTTTTTCTATTGAAAGTCACGTCATTTGCGCATGTGCAGTTGGTTTGTAGTATAGAAAGATGGCTTTTGAATGGATGTTTTTGGATAGAGATAGACCCTTCGTAGTCCGAGTGAGTCGTATGGTTCTTATTTTTACTGGTGTGTAGTTCGTTTTCATCAATATGCGGGCATTTGTGGTGGGAAGTTTAGTCGTACGACGTCGTGCTTCATAGTCTCCACATGAACATCTGCAATAAAAGCGCAGCTGAGATACTAAGGCTACATTCAAGAATCCTCCATATTCTCGGGTCTGAATGTTAGGTGCCGAGGGATGCTTTCCTATAGAGTCACATGGTTGCTTTTTAGTCACCAGACATCGTCAATTTTTCTCACCTCTTGCATCTCGCTCCAATTTGGGGTCGAGGTGAGCCATCCATGGTCCAAATATACCATGTGGGGTGGGGTGCTCTTGTGGTGTAGAATACGACTTGAGGGATGTCCACGTCAGCCGTTACGTCATTGATCACGTCATCAGTAGTAGAGAAAGCGTCGCTCGAGCGTCGCGTCGCCCATGTGAGTGACTCGTGGACCTTGCAGATGTACCACTCACTCACCAGCATAACTGTGGTGAGACGGGCGTTGGGCAAACAACTTACTGACGATGAGCACACCTCATTTGTTAACTCACACTAAATTACTCAATGACCGACTCACCTTCACACACACACGCACCCACGCTGACATTCCATCAGGAGCTTCAATATGACCCCATCTAACTCATGCTTATAATAGCACATCCAAAAGTGTACTTTCTCTCCTACTGCTGACGTCACAATGACGTCATTTTCAAGGGGGGGTAACTCAGCGTGGGTGCGTGTGTGTGTGGAGGTGAGTCGGTCATTGAGTGATTGAGTGTGAGTCAGCGATTGAGGTGTGAGGTCAGTGAGGTGTTTGCCCAACGCCCGTCATACCGCAGTTATGCTGGTGAGCGAGTGATACATCTGCAAGGTCCACGAGTCACCCCCATGGGCGACGCGACGCTCTACTACTTATGACGTGATCAATGACGTCACGACTGACGTGGACATCCCTCAAGTCGTATTCTACACCACAAGAGCATCCCACCCCACATGGTATATTTGGACCATGGATGGCTCACCTCGACCCCAAATTGGAGCGAGATGCAAGAGGTGATAAAAATTGACGATGTCTGATGACTAAAAAGCAACCATATGACTCTATAGGAAAGCATCCATCGGCACCTAACATTCAGACCCGAGAATATGGAGGATTCTCGAACGTAGCCTTAGTATCTCAGCTGCGCTGTTATTGCAGCTATTCATGTGGAGATTATGAAGTACGACGTCGTACGACTAAATTTCCCACCAAACTTCGCGGATATATTTCGAGTGAAACAATATATTGTCTAATTAGCAAATAATCTGAGCTACATTAGCGTAGATTCGCACTTGTGATTCTAAGCTAAATTTCACATAGATAATCTCCGGTAAGGTCCACAGATGTGTAATATCAAATTTTGTGACTTTATATTCAGAGGAAAGACAATTGTCTAATTAGCAAATGATAATCTCAGCTAAGTAGTGAATATATATTTCTAGGGAAGACAAGATATTGTCTAATTAGCAAATGATAATCTCAGCTAATCAGCATACATGAAGATTCGCACTTGCGATTCTCAGCTAAATTGCAGAGATTCGCATTTGAAGAGCGGTAGCAGCAAACTTTCGGTGTTTTTCTTTCGAGGGAAGACAAGAAATTGCCTATTAGCAAATGATAATCTCAGCTAATTAGCACTGATTCGCACTTTCGATTCCCAGTTAAATTGCAGAGATTTGCATTTTCGCAAACTGTGAATATATATTTCGAGGGAAGACAAGATATTGCCTAATTAGCAAATGATAATCTCAGCTAATCAGCATAGATTCGCATTATAGATATCTTACTCAAATATGATGTACAAATGAAACAATTTTCTCGTCCTGAAGTTTAAGTCAAAGTCTAACGATTCTGCAAGAAAAGGTCACTTCATCGATGCGTAAGTTGTTGCACCAATGCAAAGTTGAATTTTTTGAAGTGGTGGGTGACAAACTCGGCGATTTCCGCACTAATTAACGTTTTTTTTTTAATCGAAAAAGAGAGGCGTATATCATATGAACTGGTAATTCATGAAGACTGTGCCGGAGTTAACACTAAATCAGATAGAACATGAATTGCAAGCACCTAAAAGGTGCGCTGCCCCCTCAGCCCGATTTTTTTTCTGGTCGTGTTACAGATCGCAAATTGTCCGGTAATGAGTGAGTGAGTGAGTGAGTGAGTCAGTGAGTCAGTCAGTCCATCCGAATCCTTTCGTGGGCAAAATAAGGAGAACCGTTGACATTAGAACCTTGATTTTTGGCATGAACGTGCAGGGCATTGTTACCAGCAAGTTCTGAGCTGAGCGAATTCTGATGAAAATTTGATTCATAATTATTGTTGGCTCAGCGAGTGCACTGTCATGCCCATCGGGAACCCTTGGCTGTATGTTTCACTGTATATATAATACAGTACAAAAACCTGGTGGGATATGCCATCCGTAATTGTTTTGAGAGCTAGAGGTCACAGCAGTGTAGCTGGGTCACCCCCAATTGGCCTATAAACAGATCAGAACTAACAGTCTGATAGGCTTGGGATTCTGGAATGCAGTTAATACTGCCATGGTGTAATAATTAAATTGTTCTTAGAGGTCATAGCAGGGGAGACAAAAATAAGCAGATCTGTCTGGGAGTTAAAAAAATATCACAACAGATGGTACCGGTATTACATTAAACCATCGACAGTGCAGATTCTATGAATTCACATGTTGACGTCTTTATTAATTTATTACCGTTCCAGGGGACATTTGAACAGCTGCCGTTAACTTGAGACACACACTTTTGCTATATACACACGTTTTGATTAATTGCTACATTATGGGAAACGAAATTAAACAGATATGTAATCAGTATTAAGAGGCTGTATTTAAGATGCTAAGTACAATCCTCAAATTCTACATTCATCAGATTGCCGATACCCAAAATGTATTGTCTCATATATCTAGATAACAACGTGATGTAGAGATGCTATTTATTCGTCTTTGTACCGGTCATGCTCAGGAGAATGACATAGAATCATTATTATCTTGTGCCGAGAAGGTGTTGGTCTTGAGTTGAATTACCGTAAACTACATAAATGCTAAATATAGAAGAATTTGTTGTATTGTTGGGAAAATAATGCGATTCAAAAAGTTGTTTTGGTCCTGGACAAGGGCACTGAAAACCATTAAAGAGATGTAAATGCACACGTAAAGCCTGAAATCTACTGAACTTTTTATTATTCAATCTGTTTCCTTTAAAAATTAAATCGGCGATCGTTAGTTATTTTTGGAATGAAGGCGCATTAGGAGACCAACAAGTCTGAGCTGACCTACTTTCGATGAAAATTCCTGGTGATTTTTTATGAAAATCACTGGTGATTCTGACTTGGGCAGTGCCCATCTTAATATAGGCAGGATTTCAACATGGGGTGGGGATTTCCAAGAGTTCAGTTCGCGTCGAAGTCCTAATGCCTACCCTACTTCGTAGGTCCTGTGACGTTAGTCACACTGCTCATGTAGGATATGGTTTGCGTGATATACATGTATGTATCATACATACGATAGACTCGAGTTGCATAACGCAAGCTCTGCGGCGGGATCACAGCATGCATGAGTGTAGCTTGATCAGTGACAAGAAAGATCATGCATGAGCAAGTATGATAACAGGTTATTGGTATAGAAATACATTGATTAACATATGCCCACCATTATCATTATTATTGGTGGGGGGGGGGATAAACTCGAGGTACGCAAACAGGTTCAAAATTGATGTGGGTCCGGCCAGAAATAGGCTATCCTGACCTAGTTTTATATAGTTTCAAAGGTACTATAATATGTCCGGTGAAGAAAATAAAAACATCATGTTGTACCAGTCACAAGTAATTGCGACCGTTGACTGCTCAGAATGAAACAGTCGGGACACTCACAAATTATGCCCATCTTTGGTAATCGCCTAAAACAGTAATAAAAAGAAATTTTGAAGATTGAATTGTTTTGACAGCGTGAAATTGTGAAAGTGAAAGATGTGAAATGCATCTAATCTTTCAAATATTGGTTAGTTGTGGACAGTATTGCATGAAAACAGCCGGAATCTCTGGTGGAACTCAAATCTCTCATTGCTCATTCACTACAGTGCTGCTTGCTCTCCTTTCCTCGTAGTCCGGGCTGTTAGGGATTTTTTGGTTCACATTCTTCCAAAAGCACCAAATTTGGCCCATATGTCGCCCATACCATACTATTTTGATTTTTGACGGGCGCCAAGACCGGCGTCCCCTAGGGCCGCCATATTGGCGAATTTCAATATGGTCGCCACCCGGGTTAGAGGTCAATCTTAGTTAAATAACCAAAAGGGCTAGAAATATGAATAATAGCACTTTTCAGTGGTTTTGGGAGTCGGGGAATCTGATTCTGATCTTATTTCAACGATTTGTGGGCAAAGTCACCCTTCAAGGTCACCCTAAATGTCATTTCGGGGTCAAGTTCGTCATTATCAGTGGTTTTTGTGCAAGATATATAAACTGCCTCATTGTATTGGTCTTATCCGGCCTTATTTTGTTGATTCGGGGCAATATTTCATTTGAGAGTCGCGATAGAGATCATCCGAACCAGAACTTGATATGTGATGTCTAGCACTGTAATATCACTTGTCTTTATTGCACCATGTAAGCGTGCTGTCTGTGTCTTGTGCGCTGTCCCCAGTGTCTTATAGGGTGGATGGAGGGTGTCCGGTTCTATGCTGCTTCAAAGATTTCGTCTTTGAAGTAGCAGGAACACAACTGGGCTGGGTGGTGCTTAGTTGGTTCGTCGTGATATAGCTGAAATATTGTTGAAAGCGACGTTAAATTCTATTCACTCACTCATCCGAACCAGAGGCCAACCAGAGGTCAATTGTAGGTAAAACACCAAAAGGGCTAGAAATAATACCATAGGGGTTTGTGGCATTCGGAGAATCCGATTATGATCTTATTTTGAAGATTTGAGGTCACCCCATTTTGGGGTCAAAGGTCAACAGTTACCCCTAAGAACAATCGAACGAAGATTATTCAGGAACAAATTTTATTAAAATACTTCAGAGATGACATCTGCTGACAAAATGCTATAACTATGCCGCTACGCCGCTATGTGCATTTAAATGCTCAAAATACAATACAAAGACCGCTTAGCAACAATACACCAACGATTATTAGTACCTATACCTTTCGGCTTGCGCTCTCAAGAAACTGTGAAGTCGGGCCGCACCCAGTTAGGCTGTGGGAGAGGGGTAGTGCCAAAGATTTTGGCGGACCGAGATCGGAACAAATGGTATGGATTGGAATGTCACTATATTTTATTCCAGTACCGAAGCCCACCAAGAGTTTCGATAGACCGAGGGTCTCCAAAGACCGGATATCGCTGTCCATCCTGAGAACATAGGCTGTTGTATGACTCTCCTCCGTGGCATGTGCTGGATGCAGGAGGACCCTGGTGTCCGCTTCAGAAGGGTTGCACGGAGGAAGTATTGTGAGGTCACAACGCCTGTTGAAGAACACGGACTCAAAACGGGTACACAGGAGGCGCTTTCCGCCCATGTCAGTCTTGGAGATCTGTGTGCTGATGAATGAGAACAGCTCCTTTTTGTTCTCATTTTTTAAGAATCCGCTGATCCATTCACAATTTGGGATTTTAGTGCTGCCATCGCCGACTCTTGTCCGTGAATCATTCCCGCGTCATTGCTGCGTGAGAGGTTTGAGTTTATTTTCCTTGGAGTAATTATCTCATATAGCGTCAATGCGTTGAGTACCACTCTTCAATTGGGTTTCCAGAAATAGTAAGATGAGGAGCGTCACGTACTCGCTGAATATGTATGCGTTTGTGCGTTGCACCACGTGGATCACTGACATTTCCATGACATATGCTGGAAAACATCCCACCTCCAAAGCCGCGTCGTTGCAGCATGTGAAGCGAGCGCTACTGCAAGCGAGTTTTACTGGAGTCAGGTCACATCACTCAAGCGGGAAATATTCCTGACTTCAGTGAGTGGAGCTGGCACAAAAATTGCTCCAATACATGGCAACCGCTATGGATCACTCTCAGCGACACTTCTATGGCATATGCCATTCTCATGCACTGTGGTTGACACAAGGCATGCACGGGAAGGTGCAAATGCAACTGCACCGATGTCCGATACACGACCCTCTGCAAATGCGAAGGCGGGTGCGTTAATAACGAGGGCGATGATGACCAGTATTACTTATTGCTGGTATCATAGAGCGCAAGCCAGAAGGCATAGGTGGTAAAGGTAATCATTGGTATAGTGTTGCTAAAGCGGTCTTTGTGTTGTTTTTTGAACGTTTAAATGCACATAGCGGCGTAGCGGCATAGTTATAGCATTTTGTCAGCAGATGTATTTTAATAACATTTATTCTTGCTTCGATTGTTTTTAGTAGCAACTGTTGATCTTTGACCTTTAATTCCCAAATGAGGTGACCATGACCTCAAATCGTCAAAATAAGGTCAGAATCTAATTCTCCGATGCCACAACCCCCTATGGTATTATTTGTGATTCTAGCCCTTTTGGTGTTTTGCCTATAATTGACCTCTGGTTGATCTCTGATTCGGGTGACCTCTATCGTGAACTTCACATGCAATATTGCCTCAAATCGTCAAAATATGGCCAGATTCCGGTTACTCAACCCCGAAAATCGATAAAATGAGATAGTTTGTAGATCTCGACTAAAAACCACTAAAAATGACGAATTTGACCACAAAATGACCTTTAGGGTGACCTTGGCCTCAAATCGTTGAAATAAGATCAGAATCAGATTCCCCGACACCACTAAAAAGTTGTATTATTCATGATTTCAGCCATTTTGCTTTTTTAATACGATTGTCCTCTAACCCGGGTGGTGCCCATATTGAATTTCATCAATATGGCGGCCCCAGGGGGCGACTAGCTTGGCGCCCGTCAAAAATCGAAAAGGTGTGGTATGGGTGACATATGGGCCAAATTTGGTGCTTTTGGAAGAATCTGAACCAAACAGTCCCTTTTATGCCCTAACAGCCCGGACTATTGATAAAATTATGTAAGTTGGCAGCGGGCAGAAGGGACCCGTAAGCCCCTATGGGCTGAGGGGTAACAAATACAAGGAAACAGTTGACACTTGCAGCATGAAAATTGGTATCAAACTAGTTACGATTAATTTGTACCAGTTAAGGATGAAAGAGGGGGCGGTGAAGGGACGGGGGGGGGGGGGCGAGGAAAGGAGGGGGGTGTAGGGGGGAGGGGAATACTCCCCAGGGGAAAAATTGAGATTTCAGGCGCTTGTCTACGAATTGTCGACCCATTCCCAGGCACATCAGTATCCCTCCCCCCCTCCCCCCGGCTCCGCCGCGCCTGATTAGAGAACCTGTTCTTGATGACGCTGCACCGCTGCCACAAGTGCTAGAACACGACCACAGCCTACTTGATTAAGTTTTGTTCTATACTTCAACATATTTCTGGAACATTATTATTAGTTTGTGCCATACATTGGTCTTTACTGAGGTGGGAACGTGTGTTATCCTGAGAATTATCTCCCTTTGACCACAGATTATGTAATAGACTGCCGAAACTGTACAAGGACTGCTCTGGAATCCAGGATGCGGTATCACCCTACTGAATCGACAAGTATGATTGTAGGTGAATGCACCAGTCCATGTGTCATGCGACCATGAACTGTGATTGATCACCACATTGAAGCCGGATAATAGCTACAATGTTATAATGAGGCAACATATGATTGTACGGTATATCAGATATGTCGACAGTCCATGGCGAGGAAAGGAGGGGGGGGTGGTAGGGGGGCGGGGAATACTCCCCCGGGATCCTCCTCCCCCGGGGGAAAAAATGAGATTTCAGGCGCTTGTCTACGAATTGTCAACCCATTCCTAGGCACATCACTACCCCTCCTCCTCCCCTCCCCCCGGCTCCGCTGCGCCTCATTAGAGAACCTGTTCTTGATGACGCTGCACTGCTGCCACAAGTGCTAGAACACGACCACAGCCTATTGTTCTACTTCAACATATTTCTGGAACATTATTATTAGTTTGTGCCATACATTGGTCTTTACTGAGGTGGGAACGTGTGTTATCCTGAGAATTATCTCCCTTTGACCAGAGATTATGTAATAGACTGCCGAAACTACAAGGACTGCTCTGGAATCCAGGATGCGGTATCACCCTACTGAATCGACAAGTATGATTGTAGGTGAATGCACCAGTCCATGTGCCATGCGACCATGAACTGTAGATTGGATCACTTCACATTGAAGCCGGATAACAGCTACAATGTTATCATGAGGCAACATATGATTGTACGGTATATCAGATATGTCGACAGTCCATGGCGAGGAAAGGAGGGGGGGGGGTGGTAGGGGGGAGGGGAATACTCCTCCGGGACCCTCCTCCCCCGGGGGAAAAAATGAGATTTCAGGCGCTTGTCTACGAATTGTCAACCCATTCCTAGGCACATCACTACCCCTCCCCCTCCCCTCCCCCCGGCTCCGCTGCGCCTCATTAGAGAACCTGTTCTTGATGACGCTGCACCGCTGCCACAAGTGCTAGAACACGACCACAGCCTATTGTTCTACTTCAACATATTTCTGGAACATTATTATTAGTTTGTGCCATACATTGGTCTTTACTGAGGTGGGAACGTGTGTTATCCTGAGAATTATCTCCCTTTGACCAGAGATTATGTAATAGACTGCCGAAACTACAAGGACTGCTCTGGAATCCAGGATGCGGTATCACCCTACTGAATCGACAAGTATGATTGTAGGTGAATGCACCAGTCCATGTGTCATGCGACCATGAACTGTAGATTGGATCACTTCACATTGAAGCCGGATAACAGCTACACTGTTATAATGAGGCAACATATGATTGTACGGTATATCAGATATGTCGACAGTCCATGGCGAGGAAAGGAGGGGGGGGGGGTGTGCTAGGGGGGAGGGGAATACTCCCACGGGACCCTCCTCCCCCGGGGGAAAAAATGAGATTTCAGGCGCTTGTCTACGAATTGTCAACCCATTCCTAGGCATATCACTACCCCTGGCACGTCCGGTGTCGAAAACTGGCCATTTTGTCGGGATGTGGTCATCTAGTGTCGAAAACTGGACCCGGTATGGGTCCCGCTAGACATTTTGGGGTCTAGGTGGGCCAATATTGGTCCGATGGAGTTGTATGAGACATCAATGTGAAGCATTCGTGAAGGAGCATCCGTGGAGATGGGTGTGACGTGGAACTGATGTCATTCTGCGCATGCGCAGTAGCGAAATGGTGTATGGAAATAGACGTTTCGGGATCTAGGGGAGCCCTTAATGGGCCGATGGAGTTGTAGGAGGTATCAATGTGAAGCCTATGTGATGGGGCATCCGTCTGGACTAGTGTCTCGGTCGTTGTCAACACTGCGCATGCGCAGACAGGGAATTGTGGGTAAAGGGTATGGAAATAGACGTTTTGGGGTCTGGGTGGGCCACTAGTGGTCCTATGAAGTCGTACGAGGTATCAATGTGAAGGATACGTGAGGGTGCATTCGCCTGGACTAGTGTGTCGTTCGTGTTCAACATTCTGCGCATGCGCAGACAGGGAATTTTGTGAAAAGGGTATGGAAATAGACGTTTTGGGGTCTAGGTGAGTCCCTAGTGGGCCGATGGGGTCGAGTGAGGTATCGTTGTGAAGGATACGTGAGGGGGCATCCGCCTGGACTAGTGTGTCAACCGTTTTCGACATTCTGCGCATGCGCAGACAGGGAATTGTGGGAAAAGTGCATTGGAAGGAACGTTTTGGGGTCTAGGTGGGCCACTAATGATCTGATTGAGTCGAGTGAGGTATCAATGTGATGCATACGTGAGGGCGCATCCGCCTGGGTGGATGGGTGTTAGAAATATCGTCATTCTGCGCATGCGCAGGCAGGCCGTAGTATGGAAATATACATTTTGAGGCCGATATGGACCACTATTGGTCCGAATGTGTCTAGGGAAGTGTTATTTTGTAGCTCTCGGGGTGTAGACCACGACTTGAAGGGATGTCCACGTCACCTGTGACGTCACTGGTGACGTCATCAGTGAGAGTAGTAGCGAAAACGGGAGTTTCGGAGGTGCGATGGAGTGCATTTGGAGTAGATAACGGCCTATTTTTCCATGGGGTCTCGTTTTTCTCGTCTCGCCAAGAAAAACACGATGGGAGGGGTCCCGGAGCGAAGCGGTGAAATTTTTGGGAAAGGTCACCGAGGTCTGTATATAGGCTCACACTGGCTATATGGGGGAGGGGTGGTCAATTTTTTTTTGTGGGCTTTACTATGGCTTGTGGGGTCTCGTTTTTCTCGTTTTTGGGTGGATGGGTGTTAGAAATATCGTCATTCTGCGCATGCGCAGGCAGGCCGTAGTATGGAAATAGACATTTTGAGGCCGATATGGACCACTATTGGTCCGAATGTGTCTAGGGAAGTGTTATTTTGTAGCTCTCGGGGTGTAGACCACGACGTGAAGGGATGTCCACGTCACCTGTGACGTCACTGGTGACGTCATCAGTGAGAGTAGTAGCGAAAACGGGAGTTTCGGAGGTGCGATGGAGTGCATTTGGTGACGTCATCAGTGAGAGTAGTAGCGAAAACGGGAGTTTCAGAGGTGCGATGGAGTGCATTTGGAGTAGATAACGGCCTATTTTTCCATGGGGTCTCGTTTTTCTCGTCTCGCCAAGAAAAACACGATGGGAGGGGTCCCGGAGCGAAGCGGTGAAATTTTTGGGAAAAGTCACCGAGGTCTGTATATAGGCTCATACTGGCTATATGGGGGGAGGGGTGGTCAATTTTTTTTGTGGGCTTTACTATGGGTTGTGGGGTCTCGTTTTTCTCGTCTCGCCAAGAAAAACACGATGGGAGGGGTCCCGGAGCGAAGCGGTGAAATTTTTGGGAAAAGTCACCGAGGTTTGTATATAGGCTCATACTGGGTATATGGGGGGAGGGGTGGTCAAATTTTTTTGTGGGCTTTACTATGGCTTGTGGGTCTCGTTTTTCTCGTCTCGCCGAGAAAATGACAATGGGAAGAGTCCCGGAGCGAATCGGGGATATTTGGGAAAAGTCACCGAGGTCTGTATATAGGCCCATAGGCTGGCCATGGGGGGTATACGTCCAACCTGGGAAATTCACACACGTTCATTGTGATATGGGTTGCTTGGATTTGTTTTTCACGTCTCGTCATTTAGAACACGATGGGAAGGGTCCCGGACCGAAACGGTGAAATTTTTGGAAAAAGTCACCGAGGCCTGGGTAGGCCCATAGGCCTATACTGCATGGCTATGGGTGTATAGGTCCATACGGGGTGGACGTTTTGGGGTCTAGGGGAGCCCCTAGCGGTCCGATGGAGCCGAGTGAAGTATCAATGTGAAGCCTATGTGAGGGGGCATCCCACTGGGCGGGTGTGGGGTTGGAATATCGTCATTCTGCGCATGCGCGGTAGACCAAGTGTATGGAAATAACCGTTTTGGGGTCTAGGGCAGCCATTAATGGACCGATGGGATCGAGTGAGGTATCAATGTGAAGCCTATGTGAGGGGGCATCTGATGGGGTGAGTGCGGGGTTGAAATATCGTCACTCTGCGCATGCGCAATAGACCAAGGGTATGGAAATAGACGTTTTGGGATGTAGGTGAGCCACTAGTGGGCCGATGGGATCGAGTGAAGTATCCATGTGAAGCCTATGTGAGGGGGCATCCGATTGGACTAGGGTCTCGGCCATTGTCCACATTCTGCGCATGCGCAGACAGGGAATTCTGGGAAAAGGGTGTGGAAATAGACGTTTTAGGGTTTAGGTGAGCCCCTAATGATCCTATGGTGTCGTATGAGGTATCAGTGTGAAGCTGTCGTGAGGGAGCATCCGCCTGGGCTAGTGTGTCATTCTTTTCACTAAAACTACCTCCGAACACAGAAGAGTTCCAATATTCCCCTTAGCATATCGGTCCCCGGGCTTATCGGGGCCAATCGTAGTTACGCCTTAACGCCCTAACATAACGCCTTGACGCCATGATATAGACCGGAGAGAGAACAACAACAACAACAAGGATGACACTTGAGAGAACAACAACAACAACACGTTTTTTTTCATATAGTTTATTTTCCCCAATGTTACATCATACCCACGCTGGGGGAGCCGCGTTGGGTATGTTTACAACTACAACTCAAAAAGACTCTTGCCCAATCAGCGGCCACCATTTGCATCTGTCATATTCAGTCGCTACATACTTCCAGCAGCCTGGGACACACCCGCTCAACGGATTCCTCAGAATGTATATTTTTTCTGCGTTTGCATCATATCAAAGTGCCTGCACTCAGAGCAGAGGATCGCTGAACATCGATGGTGCTCACGCTTGTTTGTAGAATAAAACGTTTATCATTAGCGCCTGCAGGACTTTTGCAAAGACTGTCGTTACAGCCTTCTAACATTTAACGTCGTTAATGATGCGTTCGAACAGCTGTTTTTGTTGGCTGCTCGACATACGCCGCTTTTCCAGTTCATGCCCGAGGTTTAACATCGACGCTTCTTTTCAATTTCCATATGACCGGGTTCTTATCCACCAATTTCATGGCACGGCATACATACGACGTGACAAAGCCGTCACCTGCGCACACCTAGCATGGCGCTACTGGCTTCCTCTCCTTGAAATCTCGCTCAGACTGGCCCAGCCATTCGGCGTTCATACTTTTTTGAATAAATCCTCCATAGCCTGAGCTCACATTATGTTCATTCAGCTGTACGGGTTTGAGCTATCCTGACTGGTGGTGATATTCCGGCACAGCATGGTATGCCAGGGTTGCCAGCTCGCTGTGGGACTCGGCGGTATGGGACGTTGTAGATTGCCGGGTGGCATGGTCAGTCAGCCGGTGACTGGGGCTTTTAAATCTAGCGAATAGTAGACTTGACTTGCCGCCTGAAACGCCTGCATGAAATGGTCGATGTTCTGAAGATGTTGACTCACCAAACACGGATTTTAGCCTCATCAAGGGTTGAGAACAAAATATTGGCAGTTCAAATTTCTGACGCCTTCCTTGGTCGAGACGGACAGATCAAATGAATGCAGGGATCGGTGACACGTTGGCGCTTCGTCAGAATGATGAGCCTGGCATGGTGAGGAATTCTCGGGGACTTCTAAAGAAACATAGCATTTGCCACGCTGGGCGCTCATTGGCTATAACACCACAACACGTCGCACATTTCCTTCTATCATCACCTTTTGACGGCGCCACGGCAGCAGCCATCGCATAGGATGCTTACGTTGATTTGATAGCATGGCGGTCTTCTGCCTGTTTGAATGCCTACATGGTCGGCAAGAAGGCTCCTGACAGTAACGACACGTACCACGACATATGATTGATGAGGATCACATGTTCATTCTTAGTATATGTAGAATGCATCATCACACATTTGAATATCAATATCAATAATACATTCAAAGCACCAATACATTTTCACCACATCACCACCGTTACCACTGTTGACGGGCGTCAACGCCCGGTGGTGGTGGTGGGTGCGTGGGATCGGAGTTGAGTGCTGTGGAGCTCAGATTCGTGAGATACATCTTCACCTTGAGACCGGAACTGACCTTTGACCCCGGCGCTCGCTAACAATACCGGATAAAATTGCGCGCCGGGGTCAAATGTCAGTTCCGGTCACGTGAACGGAAGCGGAAGTGACCTCACAGAGGTCGTATGCAAATGTCACTTCCGAGATCTGAGCTCCACAGGCTTTGAGCTCCAAGAGCTCCGATCCAAGAGCTCTGCCACACGGGAGTTCCCACCACCACCACCGGGCGTTGACGCCCGTCAACGCCCGGTGGCGGCGGTGGGGGTGGTGGTGGTGGTGGTGTGTGTGTGTGTGTGTGTGTGTGGTAGTGTGTGGTGGTGGTGTTGGTGGTGGTGTCTGTACATATAAGAATGAACATGTGTCCCTTATCAGTCCTTATGTATTGGTCGACAGATCAACATGTCGTGTACGTGTACGTTCTGTCAGAGAACCTTCTCTCGTCGCGATAGTATGCTCAGGCACATTCAAGGCAAACACAACCAAGAGACACCGCCGAATCCCGCTATAGGTCCAACAAGTGCAGTAGAGCATCCCTATACGATGACGGTGAGCGGCCCTACGGCATGTGGAAAGACGTCCTGGGTAATGAAGTTCTTAGAGGAAGGTGTGGCAACCCCAGCCCCGACACGTGTTGTTTGGTGTTATAGCCAATGGCAGCCCGCCTACGAAACTACGCGATTACAGAATGTGAGTTTCGTCCCAGGGATTCCTCATGACATAGACGAACCGTATTACTTTGACCCCGAGCAGACCAACGTGGTAGTGCTAGATGATCTGATGAGTGCGGCCAAGGACAATTCGAAAATCGCCGACCTATTCACCAAAGGGTCCCATCATCGCAATCTGTCCGTCATCTATTTGACCCAGAATCTCTTTCCTCAAGGGAAGGCGTCCAGAGATATTGCCTTGAACTGCCAATACTTTGTGTTGTTCTCCAACCCCATCGACAGAGCACAAATTCGTGTGTTTGGTAGTCGAATTTATCCTCAGAACATCGACCATTTCATGCAGGCGTTTCAAGAAGCGACAAGTCGTCCGTACGGCTACCTGTTCGTAGATTTAAAAGCCCATACCCCCGAAGATCGCCGGCTGACGACCCACCTGCTACCCGGCGAGGGATCACCACAGCCCCTACACCATCCACCGAGTCCACATTTGGTGAAGCAGCAACCCACCCCCGTACAGCGGGCCTTCTTCATACCACCAGTCCCGGAATATCACCCAACCGTGAAGGACCAACCCGAGGTTGAAGAACATAATGTGAACTCGAGGCTATGGAAGGATTTGTTCAAAGAAAGTATGGACGCCGAGATGGGCGAGATGTTGGAGGTCACAGAAAACAAGTTTCAACGCAAAGGGTATTCGAAAGAGGAAGCCGCAATTTTAGCCCATAACAGATTGGCACCCAGACTACGACGGGCTTTACGTCAGTGGTATGCCGACTTACTGACCCATATGAAATTTTTGGATAAGGACCCAGTCCATATGGAAATTGAAAGAACAGCGTCGATGTTGAAAACTTCGGGCATGAACTGGAAAGCGGCGTATGTCAGAGCAATAGCACAAAGGAAACATTTGTTCGAACGCATCATTAAACGACGTTAAAGCATTAAGAAAGTGTGATAAGGCGTTGAGACGGGCGCTAAGGCGTAACGACGGGCGGTGACGGGCGTCACTGCATTTCGATGAATCGGTGTCAATTCCATGGAAATCAGAGCTTCTGAGCTAATTCACCAGGGCGTTGAAGCGTTAAGCTAAGCGTTGATGGGCGTTACTCTCTATAAAAGCGAGCGTATTTCCAAAAACACGCACAGTCGACGTTCAACCGTCAACATGGCTTATACTTGCTCTGAGTGCGAACGCACGTTCACCAGACATTACGATATGATGCGACACCAGAAAAATATACATGGGCTTGAAGACTCCGAGGAGTCCGTTGAGGCGGATGCTGATACAGAGACTGCTGAGAGTGTATCGACTGATACCGAAACAGAGATTGCTGAGAGTCTATCTAGTGATACGGAGAGCTTGACCTCAGATAGTCAGCCTACGTCAGTGGAAAGTGATGCAGAACCTACCTTCTGGGATCGTATTGTGGCAGCAGCTATCAATACTTACGCTGCAGCGATCGAGGACGCCGGAGAGGATAATTTACAACAGGCGTACACCCAAATGCGCCCCCCGCATCAGGAAAACAGCCATGGCGATCTATGAACAGTATACCTTACTACCGCTTGAAATGAAAGGCGATCCCACGCACAGGTCCATCATGAAGACCAAGTGTCACTTGGAAGAGGCTATGGGGCTACCACCCACCGAGGCCCTGGAAAATGCGATCAGAATGCGCAAACAACTGTTTCAGGACATGATGCCCGAAGAATATCCAGGCCTGCCCGACGACGCTTAGGTCACACGAGCAAAGATGGAACTTTCTGAAATGGAGACTTCTGATTGGACAAGAATCTAACGGACAGGAACGAATAGGACAGATGCAAATGGTGGCCTCTGATTGGGCAAGAGTCTTTTTGAGTTGTAAACATACCCAACGCGGCTCCCCCAGCGTGGGTATGATGTAACATTGGGGAAAATAAACTATATGAAAAAAACTTGTTGTTGTTGTTGTTCTCTCAAGTGTCATCCTTGTTGTTGTTGTTGTTCTCTCTCCGGTCTATATCATGGCGTCAAGGCGTTATGTTAGAGCGTTAAGGCGTAACTACGATTGGCCCCGATAAGCCCGGGGACCGATATGCTAAGGGGAACATTGGAACTCTTCTGTGTTCGGAGGTAGTTTTAGTGAAAAGAACGACACACTAGCCCAGGCGGATGCTCCCTCACGACAGCTTCACACTGATACCTCATACGACACCATAGGATCATTAGAGGCTCACCTAAACCCTAAAACGTCTATTTCCACACCCTCTTCCCAGAATTCCGTGTCTGCGCATGCGCAGAATGTGGACAACGGCCGAGACCCTAGTCCAATCGGATGCCCCCTCACATAGGCTTCACATGGATACTTCACTCGATCCCATCGGCCCACTAGGGGCTCACCTACATCCCAAAACGTCTATTTCCATACCCTTGGTCTATTGCGCATGCACAGAGTGACGATATTTCAACCCCGCACTCACCCCATCAGATGCCCCCTCACATAGGCTTCACATTGATACCTCATTCGACCCCATCGGTCCATTAGTGGCTGCCCTAGACCCCAAAACGGTTATTTCCATACCCTTGGTCTACCGCGCATGCGCAGAATGACGATATTCCAACCCCACACCCGCCCAGTGGGATGCCCCCTCACATAGGCTTCACATTGATACTTCACTCGACTCCATCGGACCACTAGCGGCTCCCCTAGACCCCAAAACGTCCACCCCGTATGGACCTATACACCCATAGCCATGCAGTATAGGCCTATGGGCCTACCCAGGCCTCGGTGACTTTTTCCAAAAATTTCACCGTTTCGCTCCGGGACCCTTCCCATCGTGTTCTAAATGACGAGACGTGAAAAACAAATCCAAGCAACCCATATCACAATGAACGTGTGTGAATTTCCCAGGTTGGACCTATACCCCCCATGGCCAGCCTATGGGCCTATATACAGACCTCGGTGACTTTTCCCAAAAATTTCACCGATTCGCTCCGGGACCCTTCCCATTGTCATTTTCTTGGCGAGACGAGAAAAACGAGACCCCACAAGCCATAGTAAAGCCCACAAAAAAATTGACCACCCCTCCCCCATATAGCCAGTATGAGCCTATATACAGACCTCGGTGACTTTTCCCAAAAATTTCACCGCTTCGCTCCGGGACCCCTCCCATCGTGTTTTTCTTGGCGAGACGAGAAAAACGAGACCCCACAACCCATAGTAAAGCCCACAAAAAAAATTGACCACCCCTCCCCCCATATAGCCAGTATGAGCCTATATACAGACCTCGGTGACTTTTCCCAAAAATTTCACCGCTTCGCTCCGGGACCCCTCCCATCGTGTTTTTCTTGGCGAGACGAGAAAAACGAGACCCCATGGAAAAATAGGCCGTTATCTACTCCAAATGCACTCCATCGCACCTCCGAAACTCCCGTTTTCGCTACTACTCTCACTGATGACGTCACCAGTGACGTCACAGGTGACGTGGACATCCCTTCAAGTCGTGGTCTACACCCCGAGAGCTACAAAATAACACTTCCCTAGACACATTCGGACCAATAGTGGTCCATATCGGCCTCAAAATGTCTATTTCCATACTACGGCCTGCCTGCGCATGCGCAGAATGACGATATTTCTAACACCCATCCACCCAGGCGGATGCGCCCTCACGTATGCATCACATTGATACCTCACTCGACTCAATCAGATCATTAGTGGCCCACCTAGACCCCAAAACGTTCCTTCCAATGCACTTTTCCCACAATTCCCTGTCTGCGCATGCGCAGAATGTCGAAAACGGTCGACACACTAGTCCAGGCGGATGCCCCCTCACGTATCCTTCGCAACGATACCTCACTCGACCCCATCGGCCCACTAGGGACTCACCTAGACCCCAAAACGTCTATTTCCATACCCTTTTCACACAATTCCCTGTCTGCGCATGCGCAGAATGTTGAACACGAACGACACACTAGTCCAGGCGAATGCACCCTCACGTATCCTTCACATTGATACCTCATACGACTTCATAGGACCACTAGTGGCCCACCCAGACCCCAAAACGTCTATTTCCATACCCTTTACCCACAATTCCCTGTCTGCGCATGCGCCGAGTGTTGACAACGACCGAGACACTAGTCCAGGCGGATGCCCCCTCACATAGGCTTCACATTGATACCTCATACAACTCCATCGGCCCATTAGGGGCTCCCCTAGATCCCGAAACGTCTATTTCCATACACTTTGTCTACTGCGCATGCGCAGAATGACGTCAGTTCCACGTCACACCCATCTCCACGGATGCTCCTTCACGAATGCTTCACATTGATACCTCATACAACTCCATCGGACCAATATTGGCCCACCTAGACCCCAAAATGTCTAGCGGGACCCATACCGGGTCCAGTTTTCGACACTAGATGACCACATCCCGACAAAATGGCCAGTTTTCGACACCGGACGTGCCGCCATCTTGAACATACGTGTCGCCATCTTGAACCAGAAGGCAGACGCCGCCATCTTGGATATGTCCCATAATGCATCGGGTCAAAATACTCGCTTCTGATTGGCTGAGGGCAGCGCTCCACACAACCGGAAGTGAGCGCCCCACAAATAAGAGGCAATTTACGCTTTTCCTACTACTCACGTGACCGATGGTGTTTACCTACAATCACACTTGTCGATTCAGTAGGGTGGGTATACCGGTAGCACAAACATTCGAAACTTAATATGGAGTCCATGTTCTTCGAAAGATATCCGCCACCGAAGATACCTGTGAAGTTGCAAACGGGTATATTTTTCAGTGTAAAATAATGCTGATGTGCCAGAATAGACTCCCGATTGACAACCACCTCGCTGGGGGTCTAATAACACCCCAGCCACCAGTCAGATTTTTGGACCGAATTCGGGGCCTTCGTGCACATCGCCGGAAGTGACATCATATATAGTAAAGTAGATGTTTACCGAACATTTCGATTACTTTTCAAGTCTGCATAATACTTCTGTTGAGCTAGCGTTATAAAGAATTATCTGGAGATAATTTCCCCTGTTTATCTGGACAGAGCATATGAAAAGTAGTTCGCTCATGTGCAACACTGAAGGAGTTGTTCGGCCGGATTCAAACTGAACCGTATGTTCGTTGGTTTTCCCCTATACGTCATAGCAACGTAGTAAAGGTCAACTTCCGCTATTGGAGGCAGGGATGGTAAATGAGCCTGTGAAATGGAGCATGCGCTGTGGGGAGGATGTCCCGATTGATCGGAACATTGGATTTCTTTCATTCTTTCATTGGGTCATCAACCGATTACAACAATTTGATGACCTCTGATGGATCAACCTGTGTAAATCTTTCAGTTTTATATGATATCGGTTACATTAACTTGTACAATGTTGTCTTTGTAATAAATGAAATGGGTTGAGTAATATTCTTATAATGACATTTAGAACATCGTATTAATATCACACGAGGTATAGACAACCTGTAACCATCTGGGTCATCTATATATGCGGTAAGACTGACCCTGGGATCGTGTGTATCCACTTCCAGCCTACAAGGGGGAATATCCTGAAATCAACACCAGGTGATGCATGCCGTCAGCCAATCAGTCAAACTCTACCGACGTAACCCAAAGGAAACCGCCATTTTCGAGCCAAGTGCTGTCCTACTTCTTCAAATTAAAGATCTACAACGCCCCTTAGATGGTTCGAAAATTATTCATATCTGTATCTTCTGTAAGCCCAGACAATATGAAAACAGACAGACAGACAGCGGTATGAAAAGCCTGTATTTTTCCAGATTTCTCGAGTCTGTTCAAACCTCTGTTTTCTCATGAATAGATGCTGTAATTATTTGTATTGAGTAGGAAACTGCCACGTGATCATAAATAGCCGTACCCACAAATCCGTCAATCCCACAAATCCCAAGAGATTAACCGTCCAATCTTCATAAATTAATATCCTATCAATGCTCCCCAATCGTACATGTCGCTATATAGGATCTTACGTATTTCAATTGAATTTGTGTTCTGAGCGCCCATATATGGATATTTAATAGCATTATGACATCATGGTCGCATCTGGACTCATCCATTTGCAGTCGGGGAGGGGAGATAGGTTAACTGTGGATCATTTACCCAATGTTTACACCAAAGATCAGTCCATATATTTACCCCGTATTATGGCGCCACAATGTCGGGACCGCGGCAACATGAAAAGACACCCCCGCCAGCGAGCCGGATATTTCGGCTGAGCCAACCAAATATTCTTTGTCATCAATGTTTCCTTCAAAGAACTATGAAGCGTTCTCGGGATTGGTTAACACGCGAGTTACTGCAACTCTGTTAGATCCTACAAGCGACAGTATCCAAATGGGGAGCAGATAGGATTTAATTTTAATTAGATTGTTAACCGTCATCACGAGTTTTGAATCTTCCATAAAGCCTCTTGTATGACGTAATCGAATATGACAGTCGTATTATCGAGGGAGTAATTTGATTGACTGACTAGAAAACCACATATTCGACCGCCACTGAGTTAAAAATTCATGTTCAGATTTGCCGGAAACTAGGCGGAATACCTAGGTTTCCGAATCCTGAAGGTTTTCCTGTTGATTTCCGGATGCAATGGGAATCGGGGTTGTAAATATTCCGGCCAGTTTTCAGCGGGTTCCTGGTATTATTTTTATCAGCAATGAAAATGGATAAACTAGTGGAAAACAACAAAGATAATGTAAACGAGGAAATAACTTGGTCTTGTCATTTTAGAAGTTGAACTAATGTCCGAGAAAGATATCGACGGGAACTACACTGTAAACTGGGGTGCTCAAATTGTAACACTTATATTGAACGCGTAATTATGTTCAAATTGTTAACTTCAACGTTCATTTTTGAACTTTAGAACTCAAACCATTAACGCAGGTATTCAAATGCAGAACACACGCATTCAAAGTTTAAACAATAGCATTCCAAACTCTAACATTAGCATTCCAAACTCTAACATAAGCGTTCACAACTTTAACACGCGTGTTGAATCTTGAACACTCTCCGAACACTTCAACGTCCCATTTATCTGTAATGTAAAAAGACAAACGTTAGTTTACTTAAGATTCCCCCGAGATAGTGGCAGAAGCAAAATATGTTATCAGATATTACGTAGTGAAATATTATCGTAACCATGGAACAGTGCATGATCCATGTCGTAACAAACTTCTAATATTCAAGTTACTTGTTATACGGTATGTATTTCTTTATACGCACATTATATCACCCTCAGAAATATTCAGATAATAATCCTGAATAAATCAGTCAATTTCAGGGATTTTACCTGAAATCCAGGGATAATTTCCTGGATTTAAGAAAAAAGATCCAGGAATGAGAGGATTAGTAAGGTACGTAAAATCCCCTAAAAAATGAGGTAATTTAGCTTTACTTAATGGATGATATACCTGGATTTCAGGTAAAATCCCTGAAATTGAGTGGATGTGCAGGCTGATCCATTCACGATTATTCCCTTAATATGTCTACCCTCCGCTGCAGACCGTATATATGCTGCTTGCCTTAGTTCGCGTCGATATATATTTCTGTGTGCATCATTGCATAAATTGTCGAGAAAATGTTTTAAAAACCTGTCCTACAAACTTATGAATCCCACGATTTGCCTTTTTTCGGGTTAACTTTATGCATATTCTGCTTCTTTTAAGATCTAACTACTGGTACCAAAAGTTGAAATCCGAATATGGCGTTTTCTTTAAAAATATATTATTATTACTGTGTGTGATTTGTTCATAGGAGTATCACAAATTTGCTACGAATTATTTGGGGAGCTTATTGTGATGCTCCTTTCTGGAAGTATAGCCCTATAGGGGAAAACAAAGTCCAACAGGGACATCTTTGGTCCACATTTCGCGTCAGGGATCAAGAGAGCAAATCAGTGTGGTTTGTAGAAAGAGATCATCAGTCAGAAACTAGACTAGAATGGTGGTCAGTGTGGTGGTGGTTGGTTGATTGTAGACTATTGTTCTCCAATATGGCAGATAGGTCGCTTTGAAACCCTGAAGTAGGGGGCTTGACTCAAAATTGGACATCTTCATTTCTCAGCACTCATGTCATGTGCATGAGATACGCCAGTTTGATCTCCCTTCCATTTTCCCTCTTTTGAAATTTAGAATGATTTTCCTATTATATTTACTCTGCAAAAGATGCACCACAATGAGTTGTCCCCACTTTGGTGGACTGAATGTCATTTTTAATTAAATGTTATGCTTTAAAAATTAGATGGAAGACTATAGCATATTCATCTAATAAAAAACGACAGTCAAAAGTTAGGGAAACCGAACTATCGGCTGAATTACAAAACTTAGAGGAAAAACTAGAGAATGACATTGATTACAAAAATACAACACTGCAAGATATAGGAACAATAAAAGATGAATTAGAAAAAATAAATAAAAATAAGGATAATGGCCTAATTACTGGTACAAAGCGAAATTGGCAGAATATGATGAAAAATCGACTAAATATTTTTTGAAGCTGGAACATCGAAATTATATTAAAAAATCAATTACTCGGATTCAAATTCTGAAGATAAAATCATTACAGAACCAAAATATATAGTAGAAGACACCAAAAGATATTATAAACGACTTTATAGCAGAAACGAAACTAGTCCAATTCATTTAGATGAGCTATTGGAAAACAAGGTGTCCAAATTAAATGCAGAACAATCAAATGATTTTGAAGGGGAATCGTCCAAACGACGAATAACGAAAAAGCCCAGGATCGGACGGCTACACAGCAGAATTTTTCAAATTTTTTGGGATAGATTTGAATAAATATTTATTGAATACATTGAATTATGCGTATAAAAATGATTCTCTATCAATAAAACAGAGACAATGAGTCATTACATGCTTCAAGAAAGAGGGTAAAGCAAAGCAATTTCTGAAGAACTGGAGACCCATCACTCTTCTTAATATTTCTTACAAAACTGGGGCTGCAGCAATCACACAAAGAATTAAAAAGTATTTGGGTGAAAATCCAACTAAGGTCAAATTTACTGTCCCCCGACTTCACAGCTCTGGCTAAGATAAGAAAAGCGCATCACATACCTGCTTTTTTATTGTTTGTGGTTAGTAATGTATAGAGAAAATTTACACTTATTTTTGTCTGACCCGAGTTTTTATTATTCAGTGTGAGTGTCCACATAGTTGGCAGAGTCCGGAAAAAAAACAGATTTTCACTATCTTTGAATGGCAATAAATGTAGAATTTACCTCAACTTTGTTTTAACGTTGTTGTTATATCTGAAGCACGTATAATGAGTTATTTATTCGGAGACAGACAAATACGCCAGCTTGTTTAGTATTTGACAGGCACCAGTGGAATAATCTGTCCCTTTCCCCCATCTCAACTCCGTTACCGCTTAGGTTTTTCGCTAGGGAGCTAGGGAGCAGCATCGTCAGATTTATTTCTAGTGTGCATGCAGTCGTCGCTCCGCGTGGTGTGGGAAGCATCGTGGCGGTTCACTTTTTAAGTAATCGCTAATCGTTTTCTTTTTAATGAGACGTTTCCAGGTGTCAGAAATAGGGTATGTTTTTTTCATGCTCACCTCCGTTACCTGCATTTCTAATACAATAAGTGAATCTAGTGAAATTTATATTGTAGTTTTTTGAGAGCCCGTCTCTGCATGTTGTCGGTACGATGAATAGGTCACCGACTGGCGCTGTACTTTTCGACATACGTTCCACTAACATAAAATGTTCTCAACTCCGTTACTCTCAACTCCGTTACCCAGGAACAGTAACGGGGTTGAAGCAATGGTAACTGAGTTGATAGACTGCATTCATTATCAGTTATTTAAGTGGCTGTGTCGAGAAACTTCAGTTTGATTCGTCATGGAATTTCAAAACCATATGGACGCATCTTTACATGTAACTGAGCATCGATTGACATGAAAAAATAAATTGTCATCTATCTCATTTGCATAATAATAGCGGCAATCATATCCGCCCTCTGAACTAATTAACGGTTTATTGTTTCGCTGGAAATAGCGCTAAATTATGTTAAAATTCATAAGATTATGCGTTTCCATAGACATCTATCGTCAACACTCTAACTGAGCTGAACAGTAGGGAGAGAAGTGCTGTCTAAAAATTTATTTAAAAAGTTCGTTTTTTTCGCGATAACTTTGGAGTTGAAAACAAAAATTTCTTCAAAGTTGGTTTCCATAGACAACTATCTTCAACACCCTATAACTGAAGAGCAAAGTTGAACAGTAGGAGAGAAGAGCTGTCTAAAAATTAATTTAAAAAGTTCGGGGGTTTTTTTCGCGATAACTTTGGAGTTGAAAACCAAAATTTCTTCAAAGTTGGAAGCGCATAATCTTATGAATTTTAACATACTTTAGCGCTGTGTTTTTTTCAGCTAAACAATAAACCGTTAATTAGTTCAGAGGGCGGATATGATTGCCGCTATTATTATGCAAATGAGATAGATGACAATTTATTTTTTCGTGTCAATCGATGCTCAGTTACATATAAAGATGCGTCCATATGGTTTCGAAATTCCATGACGAATCAAACTGAAGTTATTAAGCTAAAACTTCAATTTTTTTACGTCATTTTCTAGATAGCACTTCTCTCCTACTGCTGAATATCTCATCGATTCGAGTCTGCATAGTGCAAAAAGTTTAAAAGGTGAATTGCAAAGCTTTTTTCGTAATATACTTAGAGTGAAATTAACGTGAGATTATTTGTATTTGGAATTAAGTTTGTGTTTGGAATAACACTGAGTTAATATGTATTAATTTGGAATTAATGTGAGTTTACTTGTATTTGGAATTAATGTGAGATTATTTGTATTTTTCTACGAAGTAGGCTACCATTTGCAAATTGTCCGGTAATAAATGAGTGAATGCATGAGTGAGTCCATCCTCGCTAAAACCAGGGGTTCCTAGATATAGCCCCTGGTACGCTTGGGCAATGTATCACGATCAACGACACACAGCGGCATCCTGCACATATTGACCAATCACATCACTTAAGCACCGCGACCATGGCGACCGTGACAACAGATTCGAAAACACCATAGCTTGTGCGATACCCAGTGGCAGAAGAACATGCACCTTTTCAGCAACCATGAACATTAATAAATATAAGGAAACTACGGTGGCTCATAAGTGACATTGTTTTTTTTTTTAATTATGCCACTTATGAGCCACCGTATATGCGTGCTTGGATTAAATATTTTACATTCGGTATCAGTGAATAGATTAGCAGCGAAAGTAAAACCCAAACGTATTTTACCATCAGCGCAGTTTTTCTATGTCACGTAACTGGAGTGTGGGCGGAACGCGGTTTGCTATGCAAGTTGGTCAAGGGTTCGCCTTTGGCTCACAAATAGAAACCTTGACGTGGTGAAGTTGGAGTGAGTCAGTCAGTCCATCCGAATCCTTTCGTCGGCAAAATAAGAAGAACCGTTGACATTAAAACTTTGATTTTTGGCATGAACGTGCACCAGGGCATTGTTACCAGCAAATTCTCATGAAAATTTGATTTATAATTATTCTTTTATTATTTATTGATGGCTCAGCGAGTGCACTGTCATGCCCATCGGGAACCCTTGGCTGTATGTTTCACTGTTACTTTTGAAGGTTCCCTGATACGGCATATCACGTTGGACACACCGGTTCTCGTATGGCCTCGTGCTGTACTGCCGGGGTGGTAAGTATCCAGAGTAATAGGAACTGAGGGCGATAATAGTTGCTACGCTAATGACTCACCAGCGGTGACATCTGGGAAAGTTAATAGTACCCAATAGCAATTAGAGACTGCTATATAAATTCTCTCACGGTAGCACATATGGCCCCCAAGTCCTCTCTCGAGTACACACTCAAATGATATCAAATCCTACTTCGTAGGTTCTGTGACGTTAGTCACATTGCCATGTGGAATTAAAGTTATTTTATATCATGTCAACGAACATTGTGTCATGTATTTTGACATTCTGTTATCAACTCCGTTACCCTTACTCAACTCCGTTACCCTGACTCAACTCCGTTACCAGGACATAAATTACAGTTTCCATGGCAGACGATTCAGAGTTCTTTGGAAATATATGTATGGGATATTAGCACTTTATACACGCACTTTATACACGCACGCACTTTATACACGCTTGTATGCACTAATAAACTGAATTATGAGAGACCGCTGAATTTTATTTTAGAAATGTTGATATGCGAATTGCTTTGTTATGTAATCCATAATGACAAAAATCTATAAGTAAAAAGACTTTCATTCATTGTTAAAATATGCAGTTGGGGTCTGGCTACTGGAAAATAGAGGGGTCGTGTTAATCTTGGTAGTATTCGTGAAAAAATGTTTATTGTTTATATCCTGGTAACGGAGTTGAGGATATGCCGGAGTTCATTCCCAGCTCAGGCTGATGTGTCTAAAAGTTTTAGACTTCCAGCTCTGCTCGGTGTTAGCCTCTATAGTCCAATCATCAGAGCTTATGAAAATGACAAAATTTTGCAAAACATCACGAACTAGTTTTGAATGAAAATGGAACCCCAACTCTGCCCGTAGTTAGATTTTCACCCATTTACCCCACCTTAAACGGGTTTATACCCGGAAGATATATTGGTGAAAACAGAAGATCAACATACGATTTAATGCAATATACCGAGGATCACCAGGGATGCTATTACTGCTTGACTTTGAAAAAGCGTTTGATTCAGTGGATTGGGCACAATTGCATCAAACAATAGCACTATTTAATTTCGGTCCGTCGATTCAAAAGTGGATAAATCTGATATATAAAAGTGCCCAGTCGTGTGTAATCGTCAATGGGCATGCTTCTGATTTCTTTGAGATTATACCCGTGGCTGATGATACCGTATTTTTAGATGGTTCTCATAACGCATGTCTCGGAACTTTAGAGATTTTCGGAAAAAATTCAGGTTTGAAAATAAACGCCGATAAAACTAGGATTATTTGGATTGGTTCCAAAAAGTACTCTGATATTAAATGTAAAACAAAATGGCACCTCGACTGGTAACAGGATGCCTTCTAAATACTACGGCTTGTATTTACTTTACATTTGACAGAAATGGTTGAGAGAAACTATAAAGATAAATTAGAAGATATTGAAATTATTATGAAAATCTGGTCACGACGTTATTTATCATCACT